>JASANB010000883.1:0-33358 GCA_030248155.1 Sabatieria punctata | reverse complement strand
CTTTCTTTCTTTCTTTCTTTCTTTCTTTCTTTCTTTCTTTCTTTCTTTCTTTCTTTCTTTCTTTCTTTCTTTCTTTCTTTCTTTCTTTCTTTCTTTCTTTCTTTCTTTCTTTCTTTCTTTCTTTCTTTCTTTCTTTCTTTCTTTCTTTCTTTCTTTCTTTCTTTCTTTCTTTCTTTCTTTCTTTCTTTCTTTCTTTCTTTCTTTCTTTCTTTCTTTCTTTCTTTCTTTCTTTCTTTCTTTCTTTCTTTCTTTCTTTCTTTCTTTCTTTCTTTCTTTCTTTCTTTCTTTCTTTCTTTCTTTCTTTCTTTCTTTCTTTCTTTCTTTCTTTCTTTCTTTCTTTCTTTCTTTCTTTCTTTCTTTCTTTCTTTCTTTCTTTCTTTCTTTCTTTATTTCTTTCTTTATTTCTTTCCAGAGATATTTGCCCTCAAAACCAAAACAGAGATTTTGGCAGTGAACAAGAGTGGTAAACACAACCCAGCAGATTTTTTACTTTTGCAACCATGCATCTTAACCGATTTGAATGACTCCTTCTTTGAATGAAAGATTGATAAATTCTTCAAAGATTGGTGCAATTTTTATTGAGATTCACTGCTTAATTCTTGAGATATTTTCCCACAAAGTCGAAACAGAGTTTGGCAGTGAACAAGAGCAATTCCGTTGCACTTCATAAAGCAGATTCCTTCCGCTGGGGTCATCATTTTTCAAACCCCCCTCTAAACGTGAAAAAATGACGTCACTTTTTTTTCAGCCCCCCCCCCCGAATTTGCAAAAATGCCTGCATTCAAATGAGCAAGTTTTGGGACAGTAGTTTTTAGATTCTTCTCGTTATTTTGCTTAGTTAGAAACAGTTTTTTTTAAAAAGATTTTTCGTTATTTTTCAGAAAATCAAAGAAAAATGTTCGAAAATCTACTAATTTGTCCCAGTTCAGTGAAAAAGTTTAACTCGATCGACACACAGTTTAACTACATGTATTAAAAATAGTAAGGTATCCATCCAAAAAAGGTAAAACTGTAGTGTAGGTAAACCTTTTTGGTGGAGGTAGAAAGAAAAAACGTGTCAAAAATAAGAGAAAAGAAAAAATTCTTTACTAAAGGTGTCTAAATAGAGCCCTGCGCATGGTGCCTCTTTTCACGGCCTGGCCTGTAGTAAGATCAAATTTCGAGTTCGCCAGGATGACATTTTCCTCCAGACAGCCCGGCCCGTTCCGGGAGAGCTAAAATCGCCGAAAATTCTTGCAAAATCATTTGTGCGAGAACTACGCACAGTACAGTACGTACAAAAGAAACATTTCTAATGACGCAACAAACCTACATTGTAAACATAAAACAGATTTAAAGAAAAGGCCTGTTTTAGCTAAAGTACAACAGATTAGATTCTAAAAAATAACCTAGTCCATCCCGCCCGGGCAGGCTCAAACCGAAACAACCTAGCCAAAATTCTCTGCCGGGCCGCCTGGTTATCTTTGTTAAGTTTTATGCAGGTTACAAACAAGAAACTTCTGCCATAGATGGCTATGTTGATACGTTTTTGCTGAAAGTGGGCGGGGCCTGTCTTTGTAGTTAAACAAAGCCATAGATGGCTATGTTGATACGTTTTTGCTGAAAGTGGGTGGGGTCTGTCTTTGTAGTTACAGATGGCTACATAGCCATAGATGGCTACGTAGCCATAGTTGGCTATGCTGTGGAAGAGTGGTAGCCATAGAAGGCTAAGTAGCCATAAGAGGGCTAAGTAGCCATGTATGGCTAAGTAGGCGTTCAATAGCCATCGATGGAACATCATAGCCATACATAGTCGGAGAGGTAAGCCATAAAAGGAACCGATTCGTCTATGGCTTAGTCTCTCTGACTGACATAATTAAGATAAGACAGATCGATTTGCTTCAGTAATCTAGTAAAAATTTCAATGTTTTGGCATTGACTACTTCTTCTTGCCTGTACCGTTTTACAGGTGTCTGGCTTTAAAAAAGGAAGTAAAAAAGATTGGAGTTCCACGTATTGACAATCCTAACAGAAAAGAAATTTTGCCTGCTGAGTGAATTTTTGGTCAGGCTGGGTTTGTATAATTTCAAAGTATTTTTGCTCCAGTTTTTCCACTTTCTGAGTTTCAAAGAAATCTTCAGAGTTTAAAGTCATTATTCGTTTGAGTATGTTATAAACATACATGCTGTAAATCAATAATCAGTCATTGGTATTCGAGAGTCTCCAATCCACCGGTCTCCAACCGTTTTAGATATTGTCCTTGAAGGTCGTGCATACGAAGAAGCCACAATGTAAACTTTGTAAATCATTTGTAAATTTTTTCACAAGTTTAGACCTCACAAAAGTTTTAAACATATTCACTATAAACTCAAATTTTTCGTTTGAAAAGCCTTCGAAATTAACCGCGCCTTTATGGAGGCCTCACTGGCCACTTTAACAGAATACTCAGAGAATAGGTTTGAAAAGCGTACCTGGTACCATATATGGTACCACCGAGGATATGATGTTATTTCTCTGACTGTTGTAAGGATAACAGAGGCAGATGTGCGTCCCCAAATTGAAACTCTGTTCAAAGTGACGGACGAGTGGCGCCAGACCATCTGTCGGGGAGCGTGGCGTTCACCAGAGATGAAGGCAGACTCCGAGCAATGCCGGAGATTTTGAAGAAGAAACCGACTGCAGCGGGACGCGCTAAACAGCGAGTGCTTAAGAAATAGTTGAGAAGGAAAGAAAAACGGCCATTGAAATGGCGGAGAAATTGAAAGGCAAGATCGAAGCCAAAGAATTGGATTTCGGTTTCCCCGTAGTGACGAATGCAAGGCGGAAAATGGAGGCTACACAAAACGCGGACCTGATTGTGAAGGAAACTATTGCAGAATTTCAATTTAGGTACCCAGAAAGCACAGCGGCCTGGAGACGCATTTGAAATTAGGCTCTTAGTAATTGTGACTAATATTAGTAGAGTTCAATGCGAATAAATGTCTATTCAGAAAAAGGTTAGATGTCTTTGATCGGTTGAACAGCTGTTCTTTTTAGTTCGCTTTTTTGTTCCCTTGACACCAGGCACATTCCAACAAGTGCTGCACTGCAGCACAATTTTTCATTAAAGTCGCCTGTTGTTTCTGCCAAGTTGCTTAAAACTTTCAACTGCCAGCCAGTTCTATCTGGTCTGACCGACTATGGCGACTCCTAATATGAAGGCAGCTGTACTGACAGAATGGGGAAAACCACTCGAGCTCAAAGACGTACCAGTGCCAGTACCGAAACCGAACGACGTTCTGGTTCAAATTCTGGCCACCGGTGTGTGTCACACGGACGTGCACGTTCAAGACGGCGGTCTGAAGGGAGTAGTTCCTTTGATATTGGGACACGAAGGAGTGAGCAGAGTGGTTCAACTGGGCAGCAACGTGGAACACGTAAAAATCGGCGACGTAATAGGTGTGGCATGGCTACACTGCCAGTACTGTCTGACAGCTCGCGAAAGTTTGTGTCTAGTACGTGTCTGATCACTTCTACTACACAAAGATTTTTCCGACAGGTCATTGTCGGAATTGGTGAAATGCAGGGTCCGCCAGAAAAAACAACCCAAAAAAATAACTTTACAACGCACATGTACACCAGATACAATCCAGCAATAACCCAGATGGGCCAATGAGGCAATCAGAATGGGCCGAGACGGACTCGAACCCGCTACGTGTCATGCGCCGCGTGCATGGGAGCCGAGATACTCACCAATACACCACAGACGCAGACAGACCCAGCAAACTTTTTGCTGTGGCAACCTGAAATTTCAACCGATTTGAATGAATCTTTTTTGAATGAACGACAGTGTAAATTATTGACAGATTGGTGCAATCAGGGATGGATATTTTTCCGGAAAAACCTCGGCCTGTTTTTTTTTTAGTTTTTTCGGTTTTTTTCCTAAATCGCGGAAAAAACTCCAGCCCAAGTTTTGAGTATCCTAGCCTGGTTTCATGATTCCTAACGCTTTCTAGCGCCTTCCTGAGTCATTTCAGAACAGAAATACCCGTCTTACATGGATATAAATCACGAAACAGGCATGAAACAGTCCCTGACAGGCTCCATCAATAAACGCTATGTGCAAATATTCTTACAGCAGTTTGCCTTTTTTGTTTTAGATTGCCCAATTTGGCATTTTCTGTTGTTTTTCTAACAGTTTTGAGCCAGAGTATCCTATTATACATCTCAAAAGTCCATTATTTAACTGAAAAATGACATAAATTAGCTATTTTTACCTTGAGTTTTTCCGCGATTTATGTTTTTTCCTACCCTTAGGAAAAAAACGGGGTTTTTTTCGAAAAAAAAAAAAACAAAAAAACACCGAAAAAAAACACACCTCACATCCCTGGGTGCAATTTTCATTAAGATACTCTGCTTGGTTCCTCAGATATTTGCCATCAAAGTAAAATCATCGATTTTGGTAATGAACATCAGCGATTTTTATTATTCCGCTGCACTTCTTAGTAAAACAGATTCCTACAGCTAAGGACTAAGGTGACGAGGCTTTACTGGTGATACAGACGCTCGGTTACTTCACCACTAAAGTCTCAGTAGCCCCAGAAGTAGGAATCTGCTTTGAAGTGCAACCGAATCGCTCTTCTTCAAAAACAAAGTATGTTTTGATTTGAGCGTAAGTACAGTATCTCAGGAACTAATCAGAGTATCTTGGTAAAATTTTCACCATTTTTTAAAGCATTTATCTATCATTCATTTATAAAGGATTCATTCGAATCGGTTGAGATTTACGGTTGCTACAGCAAAAAATCTGCTGGGTTGTTATAATCACCGTTTGTTCATTACCAAAATCAGTGTTTCAAATTTGATGCCAAATATCTCAGAAACCAAGCAGAGTATCTTTAATGAAAATTGCCCCAATCTGTGAATAATTTATTTGTCTTTCATTTAAAAAGGATTCATTCAAATCGGTTGAGATTTGGGGTTGCCGTACACTATTAGTTCATGTATGCAAATGCAGAAATGATACTTCACAATTTGTTTTCAGGCCAGAAAGGTCGCTGAAACCCACTTTTGGGCACTAAGAAAGGTCCGCCAAAATTCACGGGCCTAGCCGTGCAGCATTTTCAGTTGGCTATCAGCAGTCTGTCCATTTCAGTACAGAGGCAGGTACCGAAGTAACTGCGTTCAAAAAATATTTTCAGTCAGGTAAACTTTTTTTTTTTTTTTTTTTTTTATAGGGGGGGGGCGAAAAAAAAATTTTTTCCAAAAATGAAATTAAATGAAAGATTCTTAAACTACTCAAAAAGTTCAGTCAGGTAAACTAAGCTATATATAGCTCTTAGCTATTACCTCATTTAGATGCTGCGTATAATTACCACTTATTGAAACTTCAGCTCGACTGGTTCTCGTTAAATTTTGAACTTTGGGTAGTAGCACGTTTACATAAGGTGTGATACTTTCATACGATGACGTTTGACTTTTCTGTACACCATGTCAGCTTGTTGGCAAAGTACAGGGTTGGTTATAAAAAAATACCGCCTGGCCTTTTATCGATTTTTCCTGACATGTTAAAATGGCCGCTATTCTGTCGATTTTCAACTGAATCAAAAGTCTTTTAGCAAGAATATTATTGTTTGGTGCTAATTTATTCTGGCGAAATCCTAGCCTGATAGCGTTCTGTCTGTAGCTCCGAGTTATGTCCTATCCGAAATGAACTGACACAAATTTTCAGACGTCAAATTTGAACGTAAATATTTCACGAACCCGTCAACAGATCTATCCCAAATTTTGCAGTTTAAGCAAACTATACATACAGTGGGGTGCAAAAGTTTAAACGCACCTTGTCCTCTTCAAGAAAAACTGACTTTTCGCTGATTTGTTGGAGGTAATCGGTAAGTGTTATACACCGTTACATAGCTTGAGACCTTACCAAAAAGGTGGTGCAGACTGCGCTGCAATGGGTTGGGTTATGTTGAAGTAATATCCGGTCTAAGTCAATCTGTCAGGAAAAGGGTTGGCAAAAGTTTAAACGCACTTTCAAAATTCTACAAAATCTGACTAAACTTCTTTCAAACAACGATTGTAAGAATACCTAAATACTAATTAATGAACAACAGGACAACTTTGATGCTTTGGAATAATTCAGTCGCACTGTAACGCAATTAATCGTAACACATCTCATCATGGTGAAATTGGTCTGGTCTGTGTACAAGGTCTACAATTGTTACAATACATGAATGGTTTTGAACTCTCTCAAACTTCTTATGGATGTGTAGAGACTGAAACTGCTAATCAGGCTAAATAAACTGTGTTTTTGATAACAGAACCACGAAAACAGAACATGTTTTAATCAGATTAAGGTTGACAGATCATTACTGTTCCACATCTGTCACATTGAGGTTTAGTATTCTGGTCTTCTCAGTGTTTGTAATCGACTGCAACCAACAAACATGGGTTAACTCATATGGTTTTTACATGTACTATTGTTTCCCTTATGCAAAAATACCAGAACATGTCATTTAGGTACCTTACTCAGCTAACAGCACCATAACCAGCATACTGAATATCCAGTAATGATCCACAATAATCAACTGACGGCAACTGTGAGGGTAGTTTGACCAGGAGACATCATCCCTGCTTCCAAAAACTTGCGTTTTTAACTGAACTGCATTGTGTGATCCCATGGATATGGAATTCCATCATCTGTTCATTTTAAGATGACCTATGGCTGCTTCAGTGAATGCTTCTGCCATTGCTGTACGCTGAATCTTGGCTCACTCATGTTTGACTATGATACTAAAGGTCCCAATTTTACTATGTTCAGCTTCTCTGGCCTCTTAGGGCTTCTGCTGTCTTTGTTCGTGCTATTTTTCTTAAAACCAGGCAGCTGAGTCAGATATGCACCTCATAAACCATAACAATCTGGCCATTGCCTAGCAGATTCACTATAATTATCTGGTTTGAGCCCATAATTACCAACGTTTATGACTTGTAACTTCTAAAAAGCTTGAAATTCATGCATGCCAGACTTTCTAGCATACACCAGATGTTAGTAAGTTTGATCTGTCAAGGTGCTACTGGCACTCTGGTGCTAGAGATCGCGTTGATAGAAGGCACGATAGCAGGTTCAATCTTCTGCATGCCAATTGGACAAAGAGCACAACAGGGCTAACTGAATCATGGCAAAGCATCAAACTTGTCTTGTTATTTATTATTTACTATTTAGGTGTTCGTACAACTTTTATTTGAAAGATATGAGTCGGATTTTGTTGGATTTTTAAAGTGCGTTTAAACTTTTGCTAACCCTTTTTCTGACAGTCCGGCTTAGACTGGCTATAACTATACTATAAAGCAACGCATTGCAGTGCAGTCTGCGCCAACCTCTTGGCAACATCTCAAGCTATGCAATGGTGTATAACACTTGTCAATTACCTTCAACAAATAAGTGAAAAGTCACTTTTTCTTGTACCTGACTGGGTGCGTTTAAACTTTTGCACCCCACTGTACATGGACTTAAAGGCCTGAAGATGACAACTTCTAAGCACATCTGGTTTAAAGCTGGCAGATTTTACTTTAAGTGAAGGTGAAAAATTGGCATAGTCATTGAATAGGCATTGAAAAAGTGAAAGTCATAGTTAAATACTTTTGTGATATCACAGTCAGCAGCAGGACAGGTAGTCAAAGTCGAAGTTTGACTACCTTCGTTACTAGAGTGCGAACAATACCTAAAAAACCCAATACCCCAATACCCAATACCCAATACCAATACCTGAGACCCCCAATACCCCAATACCCAATACCCAATACCCAATACTTGTGTAGCTGGGCTAAAAATTTCATTTCAGTGGACAGGTACATTCGAGTTGTGTACACAAGATTTTGGCACCGCAATAAAAATTTTTAAGAGGCTGGTTGGGCCGCTGCCCAAGCAGGGCGAGAAAATTTTGAAAAATTAGCCTTTCAGAAAGCATTTAGAAGCCGTTTAGGCGAAAAATTAGCCGAAATTAACAGTTTTGGTACTGAATATTTCGTAATTCAGTCGCCGATTTTTTTCCTAACTCGGCCGGAAATTGTATTGCACCACGGCAATAGCCATGATGGGTACAGAGCTAGTACATTACGGTGACATTAATGTCACCATTTTATTTTAGAAAAGAACAGAGAAATTAATTACTGATGTAGCAGCGCTTAGAAAAGCGTATACTTTAGGAAATTCTACTAACGTTTAGTTGATTAGGCTGTCCAAAAACGATGACATTCCAGAGGGGGAGGGGGTCGGAAGAAATGCGACGATAGACGACACACCAGGAGGCGGAGGGGTTAGCAAAGAGTGACGTCGCTTTTTTCGGAATTTTAGAGAACTTTGATTGTATTATTTTCAATTTAAGTACATTGTGTCAAAGGTTTCCTCAATGCGGAAAAGCTTCCAAGAGTGGTTGTAGGGATTTATTCTATTGATGGCGCAGTATGCTAATAAGAAAACATGACAGTTCTGTATGTACTGTACTTTTATCTGGAGGGGGTAAACCGAAAACGACGTTGCCTTAGGGGAGGGGTCCACAAGAAACGATACAAGGCGATTTTGGGGGAGGGGGCTCCGAAAAATTTGAACGACGTCATTTATGGATGGCTCCTTAACTCGAAAACAGCTTACTAAACCGAATCATCGATCAACTTTTTCGATATTTTTCCGATCAATTTTTCAGGTCAACATCGATTTTTCTCTATTTTTAATTGTCCAATTTAGTATTGGGTATTGGGGGGTGAAAACCCCAATACCCAATACCCAATACCCAATACCTGGAAAACACCCCAATACACCCAATACCCAATACCCAATACCCAATACCAGTTCGCACTCTATTCGTTACCATAAATAAGTGGTCAAATGAAGACCAGTAGTCAAACCGTTTGACTATGACTACGTTTTGTTGTAAGAGGCAAGCGTTTCAGGTGTATTTTAGAACTTTTCGCTGTTCGCAACAAAACATTTGACAAATTTGATGCATTTTTAAGCACTATAGAACACCAAACAACCTTTTTCTCTAAAATTCTGAAACCAATGAAGCATCAGTCAGTGGATCTCAACTTGATTCAAGTTCCACAGGTCCAATATTAAAATCGTGACATACAGTAGAAAATGTTCACTTTTTGGTTGAAGAAACATCAAGAATTGACTTAAACACGAAGGACGTTTTATTCTATTTTACGGCGTTTTCAGCACAGTATGCTGTTTTTTGGTTTACAATAAAAATTTCGGTTTGAAAAGAACAATTCTGCCATATGTTTTAGCGCCCAACCAGTGTTTATTTCAAAGTGAATGATTTATTGATGGAATAACACCCATTTCAGGCTGACGCCTGGGAACTGAAACATGATAAATCCCTGAAAATGTCAATTTGGCTCTGTTTAAAAAATAGTCAAAGTAGTCAAACCGGTGGTCATGGTAGTCAAATGGTTTGACTACAATATAGTCAAATTTGACTACTCTGGTATTGTACTCAAACGGACAGTAGTCATAGTCACAGTCAAACGGAAATTTTGGTATTGTAACAACACTAGTATCCCCTGCACAGAAAGCAGGGTACACGAACTAGTGGGGTCGTTGATTACAATCGTCTCACTCAACTAAGGAGTGCGTATACGCAAAGGCATTTGAAAAATCCGGTATTAAACAACACTATATCGTTGGAATCTATCGGAATCCCGGTGATTGTAGTAAGTGCCCATTTTAGTGCCCTTTGAGCTACAGGGCTGCCCGCTTAGTATATTATGCCCAGTAGCAACACCAATCATTCCTGCAACTTTCAGGACTGTACTCCTTGTATTCCCGAAAAAAATTAAATTTGCGTGGACCACCCTCATTCGTCGCCGTGTCGTTGGCTCAGTGGGTAGCTCGCTGCCTCTGAGTCACGGCGGCCCCTGCATCCCTAGCGGTTGTAGTGGTTCATCCTCTCGGCGCGGCAAGTTTCTTGCTGCAAAGAGTTGGTCGTCGGCACAACGCTCCACCCAGGCCACCGAAAGCTGGTCACAGCGAGTAGGTAAAATGGGAACTGACTGGATCTGCCATTGCACTGAAGCCGCTCCACAAAGCATGCCGCGTTGGGAAAAAGATCTACGATGTCAGAAGCTGTCTGAGAAACCAACTATGCCGGGAGCCCTCGGCCGTCGGGAGCTGTCAGCATCATGGCATCAACACACCGGCCGCCCTCCTGGTGATCGGCACCCAGCAGCATGGCTAGGAGTGGCTGGCAGTGAAAGAGGGGCAACGTCCGAGATGACGAATCACGGGGAAGCGGAATGGACCTCGAGTCTGATCGCAGGCCGTAAGGCCCCCCGCACATCGGATCGGAACCTTGCAGGCAACCATGATTATAGCTTCAAACCGTGTGCTGCTGCTAGCCGACCCTACCCACCATACATGTACTAGGGGGGGGTTGGGGGGGGTTACCCCCCTGCTGGAAAGGCCAAACCCCCCTCACCCCCCCCCCCCCGAGACAGGTTAAGGGACCCCTCCCCCCGACCAAAAAATACAAGTGGTGGTAGTGGCTCCAGTATTAACAAACTGGGTCAGAAATCACTAATTTTTAGCCTAAAATTCACTTGAAAAGCCTTTGGAAACCGAATTTGGCGTTTCCACTGCTGATATTTAAGAAAAATCGGTGTTTTTGGAAGCTCTTTTTGTCATTTTTTGCTTGTTTTTAGCTTTAAAACGCTATTTGGCAGCTTAAAATAGCGATGTTTAGCGTCCTTACTGAAAAAATCGTGCTAAAAACGCATTTCTAGGCGTTTTGGAGCTTTTTGAAATTTGGGACCCCCACCTGGGCGAAACCCCCCCTCGACCCCCCACCTGAGCACCTGTGATTCGTCATCTCGGACGTTGCCCTTCTTTCACTGCCAGCCACTCCTAGCCATGCTGCTGGGCGCCGGTCACCAAGAGGGTGGCTGGCGTGTCGATGCCATGATTCTGACAGCTCCTGACGGCCGCCGGTGCCCCATATGCCGGAGGGCTCCCTCCCAGCATAGTTGGTTTTCCTGACAGCTTCTGACATCGTAGATCTTCCCAACGCGGCATGCTTTGTGGAGCGGCTTCGGTGCAATGGCAGATCCAGTCGGTTCCCATTTTACCTACTAGCTGTCACCAGCTTTCGGTGGCCTGGGTGGAGCGTTGTGCACGACCAACTGTTTGCGGGAAACTTGCCGCGCCGAGAGGATGAGCGCACGACGTTGCGCACAGTGGCTTTGTGGCCTAAACCACTACACAAACTGTGCCGGCTTCTGCCACCTTCATCGCCGGGCCTACCTCTGTCACGGCCTCTGAATCGACCATGGCAAATGAGGTTGCTACAGAATGCGATGACAGTCATCAACAGCTAAATAGGCAAAACATTATAACTGGCACAAACTATCGTTGATTGAAACCTTGTGCTTTTTGTAGTACAGGTACATCAGATACATTTCCAGCACCAATATTCCAATCACGGCCAGAGTGATGAAAGCCTTGCAGTAGCCGCCGCAGCACTTGCAAGCACAGCAGTCCAACCTGCAACTAAGCCCACACTCAGTGAGCCTGTGTATACAACGCCCAATACAACTTTCAGGCTCCATTCAGGCTCACCGCGTCCTGCCCAAAATTTCGATAGCGACTTTTTCGACAACAACTTATTTTTGCAATAATACCCTAAATACAATGTTTGTGGGATTTTAGCTTGATATTGCAATTCGAGTAAGTAAAGTACGTACGTTCTACTGCCAGTTGAAATTATAGAAAATGGCTTTTTACAGTAGAAATTGTAATTTTTCGCAAAAACTAAGGTGATAATCGTCATCAGCGTAAAAAATTCACTCAGATGACTGATTTTTATGAAATTTTAGCAGAAAAAAATTTTTGATCCACAATTTGAGAGCAAATTTCGACCTAACGGCACCAAATGATTTTCTCCAAATTTTGTGTGTATGCTGCGGATTTTGTAGGCTAAATAATATATAAAATCTGGACCTGTCTCGTAACTCTAAGGTACAAAAGTTTGCCCTGATGTGCTGGCCAGTCAGCAGGAAAATTGGTGTCTGGAGGCGTTTTTCGCAAAATACTCCAGTACGGAGGGACCAAACCGCATTTTTGTATCGTTTTTGGAATCTGCAGGTCATTACGGATCGATTGGTGTATAGAACGTCAATCTAGCACAAAGTCCGAACTAACAACGATGCTCTGAAGTAGAGGCTCAAATTTCGATTTTTCGGCCGGACCACCCTTACTTTGGAGGGGGACTCTGGCGCTCTGGGGGGTCCACTGGAGCTCATACTTTGGGCTTCACAGTTTTTCGACACACACTTCCATATATGTAAAAATGAGCAAAATCGGTGATGTGCCCCAGACCAATTTGGGGAGCGATCCTGAATTATTTCAGAAATTGCGTCTTAAATTAAACCGATCAGCCGCCTTACCAAGGGGGAAAGTGGTCTTGTATGATTGACCAGACGGCATCGTTGTCGCGTCAATTAGTCTTTACTTGCATCCCCGTCCGACCGTAAATTGCCATGCTACCGTATCTACATAATAAATTCGCGTCGAAAACCGTAAACGATTTAAACGAACAGGGCTTCCGAGAGATTCCCTTGGTATGGATGACTACCTAAGTACAGGGGACAGGAGTACATGCACCCAGACGCATACATGTAGTTGGGGGGGGGATGGGGGGTATTTCCCCCCCAGGCCCGATTTTCGGAGAAAATTCCCCCCCCCCAGCCGGATTCTGGGGGGGGGAATTTTTTGAAACCCTATTTTGGGTTTGTAAACCTGCAAACAGGGTTCCAGAAGCCCTGATTAGGGTTTCAGAAACCCAACTAGGGTTCCGGAACCCTATTTTGGGTTTCAAAAACCCTAAATAGGGTTCCGAAACCCTGTTTTGGGTTACTGAAACCCTGAATAGGGTTCCGGAACCCTAATTTGGATTACTGAAACCATAATTTGGGTTTCTGAAACCCTAAATAGGGTTCCGGAACCCTAATTTGGGTTACTGAAACCCTAATTTCGGTTACTGAAACCCTAAATAGGGTTCCCGAACCGTAATTTGGGTTTCTGAAACCCTAAATAGGGTTCCGAAACCCTAATTTGGGTTACTGAAACCCTAATTTCGGTTACTGAAACCCTAAATAGGGTTCCGGAACCCTAATTTGGGTTTCTGAAACCCTAAATAGGGTTCCGAAACCCTAATTTGGGTTACTGAAACCCTAATTTCGGTTACTGAAACCCTAAATAGGGTTCCGGAACCCTAATTTGGATTACTGAAACCCTAATTTGGGTTTCTGAAACCCTAAATAGGGTTTCGGAACCCTAATTTGGGTTACTGAAACCCTAATTTCGGTTACTGAAACCCTAAATAGGGTTCCGAAACCCTAATTTGGGTTACTGAAACCCTAATTTCGGTTACTGAAACCCTAAATAGGGTTCCGGAACCCTATTTTGGGTTACTGAAACCCTAAATAGGGTTCTAGAACCCTAATTTGGGTTTCTGGAGGCCCAAAATAGGGTTCCGGACGAAGCAGGACTATTAGGCGATGCCGATTAGGCGATGCCGATTAGGCGACGCCGATTAGGCGATTTAGCGGTACTATTAGGCGACGGTACTATTAGGCGACAGAAATAATTTTTTTCTATAAATCCGTACGGCAACATAGGTTACCACTAAAACATAGCACAACAATGCAAACAGCACAACAGCAATTAAAACAAAGTATAACAAAATAGCAAAGCTATTTCAAGGACTCATTTAAAAAATAAGTGCAACACCAAGGATGGATAAATTCCATCTCACTGAGCACTCATTAGTAGAGAAGAAAACATTTCTGCACATGTCGCCATACATGGGCTGGGGGTTGCCCACACCGCTCAAATTTTCGGATTTTGACTACCCCCAACCTAAACCCATTTTTCCGGCCCATGTATGCATGTCACAGAACATTTATAAAGCGCTAGATGGATGGACGCGCCGCATCAAATTCTCGCTGCGAAACTCTGTGAGCTGCTTCCGCAAAGTTATTGGTGCGTCGTGCATCGTCTGCATCCAGCGCGTTAATGAACAGAGCAACCCAAAAAATATGTGGCCGACCCGACGGCCGCTCGCGTGCTCGACGCAAGCTGGGGAATAGGGGCAAATGCCAGGATCTCAGTTAGAAACAGTCAGGGCAGGTGGCTTGTTTAGCTATAAGTTAACGAGTTATAAGATTAACGAGACATGATTTTAGTGCCACTTAGCCATGCATAGTTAAAACAGCGCATTTAGCCTTACAGCTGAACATGGCCCCTTGACCCTTGACTGATTCGGAAGGCCCGCCTAACTGGTGCTATTATAATATATTAATGTTTTTTGTCGCCTAATAGTACCATCGCCTAATCGGCGTCGCCTAATCGGCATCGCCTAATCGGCATCGCCTAATAGTAGCGTACCGGGTTCCGGAACCCTAACTTGGGTTTAAAAATCTCTAAAGAAGGTTCCAGAAATGCATTTTAACTGTATTATGTCGAATAAAATGGGTTTTTTTGCACGTTTTAAAGCAAAATTAGCTTTTTTTGCACATTTTAAATTAAAAATAACGTTTTTCCACGTTTTACAGCAAAAATAGGGTTTTAAACGGAATTTTTGCACTTCAGACAGGATTTTTACCCCATTTTTAGTCCTCAAAACCCTGTTTTGAGCCCAAAAAAGGTCGCTGAAACCCACTTTTGGACACCAAAAAAGGTCGCTGAAACCCCCTTTGGGCATAGCCCTGAAACCCTATTTTGGATCAGAAAAATCCCCCCCCCCAGCCGAAAACCCAGCTACATGTATGACCAGACGTCCCTCGCCTCATGTATGGCTCTGCACCAATCTGCAGCAAATAGAACAATGTTTATCTGTCCAAATAGGTCCGATATAAAGTTGAAAAAACAAAAGTGAAGTTAACTAGTAATAGACAGAAAACCTTGCAGGCGGTGGCGTCGTTGGCTCAGTGGGTAGCTTGCTGCCTCTGAGTCACGGCGGCCCCTGCATCCCTAGCGGTTGTAGTGGTTCATCCTCTCGGCGCGGCAAGTTTCTTGCTGCAAAGAGTTGGTCGTCGGCACAACGCTCCACCCAGGCCACCGAAAGCTGGTCACAGCGAGTAGGTAAAATGGGAACCGACTGGATCTGCCATTGCACTGAAGCCGCTCCACAAAGCATGCCGCGTTGGGAAAAAGATCTACGATGTCAGAAGCTGTCTGAGAAACCAACTATGCCGGGAGCCCTCGGCCGTCGGGAGCTGTCAGCATCATGGCATCAACACACCGGCCGCCCTCCTGGTGACCGGCACCCAGCAGCATGGCTAGGAGTGGCTGGCAGTGAAAGAGGGGCAACGTCCGAGATGACGAATCACGGGGAAGCGGAATGGACCTCGAGTCTGATCGCAGGCCGTAAGGCCCCCCGCACATCGGATCGGAACCTTGCAGGCAACCATGATTATAGCTTCAACCTACCTACTGTTCTGAGAATTTCTAGCGGATAGGAAGGAGGTGACGGAAAGCGTCTAATCCATGCTTGGAATAGTTTCAGCGAACCAAAAAATGCGGTTGTTCCATTTTGTTTTGCAGTACAGTCGAAAAAAATTAGTAAAAATGCACAGTGTACATATAATTTGCCAATTCCGGTTGTTTGGCAGATCATAGCTGCCAGTTGCTTTGTCAACAAGTGGAAACGAACTTGAAAATATAACTTATGATGGGATGGTCACTTTTGCCTACTCATCAACTAATACTATAGAAATCTTTTGATTGTTCTCTGTCTGTAATAAAAGCCCTCAAAGTGCAATATACGCCTAGATACAGAGCAAAATGCCTTCTGGGACACTGGCCGCCCTGTTGAATTCGCCGCTTCCGCCATCGTGTGATTAAAATAAACATCTACAGGTCTGTAGTTCGATGAGATTTACATATTGATGCAGACACGTGGGTGAAGTGATTAGCTAAGCTTCGGTCACCTACAAACAGTTCGTTCAAAGCAAAACAATCGCCTGTCTACACGCCACTCTTCTCAGTAGGCAGACACTATGATGAGCCTGACCTCTGTGTTGTTCCTGTTGTGCATTGCGCCCAGCCTCTGCTCCACTTTGAAACGCAAGCGGTTTTTAGTCATTTTTTACGTTATTTTCAAACACTGCTTCCTACCGAAGTCGGTTCTGTGTAGATTGTGTATTGTACTTTATGTGTAAGCAGACATGGGCAAAGGGGGGCTGAGGGGGTTGATCCACCTCTATCTCTGACCTACCCCCCTCAGCCGGCTGTTACCCGCTACCCCGCTACCCACTGGAAATTTTTGGAAGAATTTAGTATAGAACGTTATGATAAAACTATACATTGATTAGATTTAAATGAGCTCAGAATAGATTATTTTAACTTATTTTAACGAAAGGCTCGGCTCGGTCGTGAGCCCAGATCGAGCGAGCTTATTATGGTCAGAAAGCTTGCGGTCCGAGCTCAGAACGCGCTACAAACTTAAAAATGTGTAAAATTGAATTAAATTTGAAAATATTGTGCTAGTTTTCGTTTAATTTCTATGTTTGCTACAGTATTTTAAGCTACCAACCATAAAAAATGTCGTTTTTCAATGTGTATATACACATACACATACATATTGAAAATTCCGATACACTTTACCATACACAAACAGTACTCAAAATGTGTATTTTTGTGTGTATATTTGATCAGCAAGATTCGGTGTGCAACAGAATTCAAGGATTTATGTGTTTTTGTTGTTCTGACAGAGACTAAAAATCCTTCTAAAGCTTTTCAATGTCTCTAAGTAAGTAACACAACTTCAAAGCCATCCCAATTTTTTTTAAACAGTTTACTATGAGAGATATCGCTTTCTAGTATTTCTAGCTCATAATCTGTCCCAAAAATTTGCATTTTCTGTGCGATACACACACAAAAATACAGAAAAATACACTTTATTTTTTCTGAATGTGTATACACAAATTACCATACACATTTGCCAGTGACTGTGTATACACACTGACATTCTCAAAATCCTATACCAAAACAACAGTACCTCCAGCGAGCTTGGAGCTGTGCACAAACGAGCTGATCTAAATCTAAATAGATCTCACAATCGCGCCGAGCCGAGCCGAGCCGAGCCGAGTCGAGCCGCAATTTTTAGGCTCATGAACATCTCTAGTTTGTACTACTGTTGGCAAAATAGTGAATTTGTGGAATACATAACATATACATATACATATATGTACATGTTATCCGATGACGAATACATATACATAATATGTTTATGTATTTTTTCAAAAAATATGTACATAAAATACATATTATACATATGTTTTTCAAAGCCCGGTTTTAAGTTGAAAATGCTGCTAAAAGAGTTGTTTGTGACTGAAATTAGAAGGGGTCTACGCTTGAACGTGATTGGCATGAAATTGATTCAGTACGTCAGTCAAATTAGCAATAATTTCCACATTTATAAGTTCTGTTAAAAATCCTCCACGTACAGTCAGTCATTTTCTGTAAGGGAGACCTGTGAGACCAATGAACTTTGTTTTTGAAACCGCAATGGCCAATAATTTCGTCTAGGTGGTCAACTAGCAAAAGAAAAGAGCAGTTTTTTCCTGCCATTTATGCATTGAATTTGTAAATGTTCCCTCATTAGAACTCCTTTTGGTCGCCTCACACCACTTTACACGGTGATGGTTGGTATTACTCAATTAAAACACCAAATCTGTGGTTTTTCTACCACTAGATCAAATTCAGACATTGGCATTCTAAGAAAATGTAATTTCATGCTATGGATGGCAGGCTGAGACTTGAAAATGCAGCATTTCATCAGAAATTCAATATGTATTTTCAAATATGTATTTTAAATACATAGTGGCCTCAGAATACATATACATAAACATATTCTCTGAGGAATACATAAACATATACATATACATACACACATATACATACATATACTAGTTTGTACTAGCCACTGGTACCACTAGCCTAGCTATGGGTATCCATCACCATATAATGTGCCAGTACAATAAACGGCGCTAAGTCCAAGTGCCTGACTTTATACTGCATGTTTGACCAATGATTTGTTGTGTCAGCAGTCCCCAAACACCTGTTCCTGTTTATGGCACTGATGTTTATAGTTTGCAACAAAATGCAGATTTGTGCAAAACAGTCTGGGAGTGGTGAATTGATCAAGGAATGTAGCTGTGGCCATTACCCCCTCCTTCAAAAAGAGTGCAAAAGATTCACGAGCGCTGATAATGAAGTGGTATATTTGTGCGGAACAAGGGGTACTTTTGTTTGTGGCCACCCTTTGTGGTCATCACGGAGGTGTTACTGTATGTTCTTGGATTTTGCTCTAATTTCGCTTCGGACCTCTAGATAGTTCTGGGATTTTCGACAATACCGTAAAACTTCTAATAATTAATAGCGCAGCGCTATTATTTTTTCGTAATTGCTTTTGGGGGCTGTTATTGAAGTGTGCGCGTCAATTATTTCAATGCTACATTGGTCGTCTCAATCAAGTATCCTCATTTTTCTGAAAGCATACGAGTATCTGACTAATGTTTGCAAGCTTAATCAAAGAAAATTCTCTCAAAGGGACTGTATTCTACATTGGAAACACGTACAAAGCGTTGATAGTAGTGCGCATGGGAGCGCTATTATTAGAAGAGCGCTACTATTAGAGCGTGCGCGTTTATGTTTTCGGGCTGTCCGTAATATTGTGGGCAGGTATTGGGAAAGTACCTAATATCAGGTATCAGTACAGGTATTTCAAAAATACCCAATCAGGTATCAGGTATAGGTAGGTCTTGACAAAAATACAGGTATCAGGTATTAGGTATCAGATATTTTCCCATGAAAAGTTAAAATCCGGATTTTAGCCAAAAAATCGCTCAAACTACCAATTTAGGCTCAGAAGGGAGCTAAAATCAGATCAGTTTAGGATTTTTTCATTCTGAAGCTGCACAAAATGCTAAAAACCCACTCTCAAAATATCGCCGGGGTGCGGAATCGCTTTGCACATCCATCTCTGGTGGTTTATCTTCGCCACTTAGAGTAAGGCTTCTCGTAACCCCTTTTTTACCCATACAATATATCCCTATTTGTGTTCCCCTTTACTCATTGGCTTACTCAGGATTTTGCAAAAGGAAGTATTAAGAGTCAGTCTCTGAACCGATCGAGTCTCATTCTTCAGACCCAAAATTGAAACTTTGGCGCAGGAAGTTGAAAGTTGGTGCACTGATACCCCTTGATGAGTTGTTAAACCACTGCAAAGGAATACCGAATTCGACGCTCCACGCTCGAGATATAAGCCCGCGAAAATGGGCTCTCTTAACTATGGGACCAAAATTTCAAACTCGCATTTCTAACTTACCGGTTGGAGTTTGAAGTTGAAAATTGTGGATTTTACGTAACTTTTTTAGTACTTTAAGATTACGTAGTCCAATTTCGCTTTTGAGTAAAAAATTTTTTTTCAACCTCCTTTGGCGCCCCATAGCCCGTCTGCAACCCCCGCTAGTCATATCTTTTTATTTCAGATTATTGTAGCGCTATCAATTAGCTACCTTTTGGTATAAAATACGTCGAGCCAGCTGCCCGCGTGTTTGAGAAATATGGCTTCAAATTTGAAAAACCCCTGACTTTTGCATTATTTTTTGTGCATAAAATTTCCAACTATGATTTCTAACCTACCAGTTGGAGGTTGAAGTTAAAAATTATAGTTTTTACACAACTTTTTGAGTACTTTAAGACTACGCAGTCCAATTTCGCTTTTGAGTAAAAAAATTTTCTTCGACCTCCTTTGGCGCCCCATAGCTCGTCTGCAACCCCACTTAGTCATATCTTTTTATTTCAGATTATTATAGCGCTATCAATTAGCTACGTTTTGGTGTAAAACACGTGGAGCCAGCTGCCCGCGTTTTTGAGAAATGTGGCTTCAAATTTCAAAAACCCCGAATTTTTGCATTATTTTTTGTGCATAAAATTAGAGTGCGAACAATACCTGAAAAACCCAATACCCCAATACCCAATACCCAATACCAATACCTGAGACCCCCAATACCCCAATACCCAATACCCAATACTTGCGTAACTGAGCCAAAAATTGCATTGCAGTGACCAGGTACATTCCAGTGGTGTACACAGGTCTTTTTCATAGGGATTAAAATTTCGAAGAGGCCTAGTTGGGCCATTGTCCAACCAAGGCAAGAAAATTTTGAAAAATTAACCTTTAAGAAAGCATTTAGAAGCCGTTCTGGAGGGTAAAATATGCAGAAATTAACAGTTTTATCCATACATTATCTACTGTATGACACTGTATGAGAGTGTTTCTTATTTTCAGCGGATTTTTTCTTCTTACTCCAGCGTAAATGGGTGTACCAGACCCGCACCCCCTGGGTACTGTATCACTAAAAATGACAAACTGCAACTGAATCACAAACGTTTAGATAAGAACAGAGAAATTGAACTAATTACTGGTGTACTAATTAGAAAAGCGGACAGTATAAGATATTCTTAACCTTTAATTTATTCACGCAAAAACGGTTTTCTATACCTACTGTAATCATCGGTCAATCTTCGATTTTTTCAGGTCAGTTTTTCAGTTCAACAGCGATTTTTATAGGTCCTAATTAGTATTGGGTATTGGGGCATAAAAAACCCAATACCCAATACCCAATACCAATACCTGGAAAACACCCCAATACACCCAATACCCAATACCCAATACCCAATACCAGTTCGCACTCTACATAAAATAATGCAAAAGTCTGGAGTTTTTCAACTTTGAAGCCAAATTTCTCAAAAACGCGGCCAGCTGGCTCGACGTACTTTATACCAAAACGTAGCTAATTGATAGCGCTATAATAATCTGAAATAAAAAGATATGACTAAGTGGGGTTGCAGACGAGCTATGGGGCGCCAAAGGAGGCCGAAAAAAATTTTTTTCCTCAAAAGTGAAATTGGACTGCGCAATCTTAAAGTACTCAAAAAGTTGTGTAAAGACTATAATTTTTAACTTCAAACTCCAACTGGTAGGTTAGAAATCATAGTTGGAAATTTTATGCACAAAAAAATAATGCAAAAGTCTGGGGTTTTTCAACTTTGGAGCCATATTTCTCAAAAACGCGGGCAGTTGGCTCGACGTATTTTACATCAAAAGGTAGCTAATTGATAGCGCTACAATAATCTGAAATAAAAAGATATGACTAGGGCGGGTTGCAGACGAGCTATGGGGCGCCCCAAAGGAGGCCGAAAAAAATTTTTTCCTCAAAAGTGAAATTGGACTACGTAATCTTAAAGTACTCAAAAAGTTATGT
Source organism: Sabatieria punctata (assembly GCA_030248155.1). Classification (NCBI taxonomy): domain Eukaryota; kingdom Metazoa; phylum Nematoda; class Chromadorea; order Araeolaimida; family Comesomatidae; genus Sabatieria; species Sabatieria punctata. The sequence continues at coordinate 12,067 of JASANB010000883.1, read as the reverse complement.
AAAATCCTCAATTGTCAACTTCAAACTCCAACTGGTAAGTTAGAAATGCGAGTTTGAAATTTTGGTCCCATACATAGTTAAGAGAGCCGATTTTCGCGGGCTTATATCTCGAGCGTGGAGCGTCGAATTCGGTATTCCTTTGCAGTGGTTTAACAACTCATCAAGGGGTATCAGTGCACCAACTTTCAACGTCCTGCGCCTAAGTTTCAATTTTGGGTCTGAATAGGGCAAAGGGGCAAAACTCGATCAGTTCAGAGACTGACTCTTAAATTTTTAGATTTCTGGTTGAGCCACGGCCCAATCAGGGCGAGAAAATTTTAACAAAATTAGCTTTTAAAAACGCTTTTGAAAGCATTCAGAGTATAGTATTAACAGAAATTAGGAGGTATTGTAGTCTGAAGAGGTCTGGTTGGGAAACGGCCCAAACAGGGCGAGAAAATTTTAAAAATTAGCCTTCTTACTAGGGATGGGCACGTAAATTAATTTTCGTAACGCGTAACGTAAATTAAGCGCCGATTTTTAATTTACGTTACGCTTAACAATTACCGTAATTAAAGAAATCCGGATACTTAAATTAAACGAATACGAAAATTAAAATTTAGCAATACGTAAATTAATTTCCGTACGTGAATTAATTTACGTTCCTAGCGTAAAACAGATTTTTCGGTTGAATCCTGAGCCCACCGCATTGTTTTGTTGTATTATAGGCATATTTTTGGTTACTACTGAAACTTAAATGCGACTTTTAAGCTTATTTTTTCGAAAAATTTTCGCCCTTGTCGCACAGAAGCCCAATCCCACTCTTCGAACTGCTAAACCGGTTAATTTCGGTCAATTTTACGGTCGAAATATCTTGTAGATACGTTTTTGATGGCTTGAATTTGTCAATATGTTATCTCCCTGTATAAGAAAATAGGCAGAAAAGCCAGGCAACTATAAATTCATGTGTAGGTGTTGTACTACTGTTGGAAAGTTCAGGGTTCAAAAATAGGTTCAGGTTCAAGTCAAAGCCAACATGGAAAATTTCAGGTTCAATCAAGTCCATTTTCTAAAAAACCTGGACAATAGGTTCAGGTTCAAGTCCACCGATATCTCAAAAAAACTGTAGATATTTTGCGCTGCTGGCAACTACGGTTGGACGCATATATGCAATATGCAATATCAAACAATGCATATATGCATGGTTTTGGCATGCATATATGCATATGCAATATCATATGCATGCAAGATTCCAATATGCAATAGTCATATGCAAATTGACCCTGATATCAAAATTTTGCATATTTTTAGTTTGCATATTTTTGTCAAAGGTGTCGCTGACTTTTCTTGCTGTATACTTATGTTCTGAAGAACGCTAAACGATTCAAATAGTTGTTTTATGAATTTGGCGCGCAGAAATCCATAAAGTACTCGTCCAAAAAGTACAAATTTCAAAGAGGGCTAGTTTGGCCGATTTCTGCTATTCAGCTGAGCAAAAATGAAAAAGTTTGTTTAGCGAATTTGTGAATTTCTGCAAGCACCTCATTGCTTCATGAACATCTGGAGTTTTTATGTTTTAGCAGAATTGTTTTAACTAAGCTGGCAGAAATAACATCCCAAGACAGCCAAACAGACTGGACTTCTGTGTTTACGATAGTCGCCACGTTTTTGCTAATTTTTCATCAAACTAAAAATAAAAATCCCTTTGAGGCAGTTTATGCTGTAAATCTGTACTTTACAGAGATCAAAGCTTGTCTTCACTTAAAGAATGGAGATGAATGGCTTGAGACTGTAACTCAACTCGCAAAGAATGGAAATCCCAACTGAAACTTTTCAAATTAAAAATTTTTTTAGTTTGTAAAACTACAGAACTACAAACGGCTAGGTATACCACATTAGAGAGAACAAATTTGTAGACGCAAACAGTAATTTAGCCAAAAATCTGTAATGTCAACCATTTCTTTATTTAAAATTGCGAAATGAGCTGGTCATTCATGCCAAACTGTGTTTCCCCTCTTGTTTTTTCCAGATAAGGTCTCTTTCTGTAAAAATAGGTATGCCTAACAAATGCTAAAGATTGCGTAGACATTATAACCAAACTCGAAAATGCTTGGAAAACGTCCAATTATCGATTTTATGCCGCCTTGATAAATATGCAAATATGCAAAAAATATGTACATATCTCATTTTTGCATGCATATGATATATGCAATATCAATATGCACTAGAGATTGTATGCATATATTCATATGCAATATCATATGCATCCCAAAAATCCAATATCATCCAACCATACTGGCAACTTTTCTAAGCTATAAGCCTTTCTACTGGCAGAAAAACATACATGAGACTTTACAGGGCAGTGTACTTTCGTTTTCTGACAGTTTCAGTTTGAAAATAGGTATAAAATCATGAAATCTTTAAAATTTTGTGCAATCCAACCGAAAATTTTTACATAGTTTGCCTAAAAATTGCAGTTGAAATTTGAACCTGTTGAGGAAGTCCAATAAAACGGAACAGGTTCAACTCCGGCTGAAATAAAATAGGTTAAGGTTCAGGTTAAAGTCCACAAATTTCAGGTTAAAAACCTATTAATAGATCCAGGTTCAGTCGGACTTGCCAACAGCATGCTGTACATTTAAAATGCATTCAAACAGAGAAGTGAAGTTACATAGTTTTCTTCACTACTAATCTTATATGTAAGTACTGTCGTACGTTTAACCATCAGTGCGGTGTGCGGTAGGTAGACTACAGTCTGTAGTACGTACGTAGTTGGCTAGTTGCTGCGCAGTTATAAAACCCTCAGCAGCTACAGTAATTCAGCCAAAAAACATACCCACATTTCATTCCTTCCTTTTGGTGTGAAGTTAGATTTCAAAAATACGAATGCAATTCCAATCGAACAAACAAAGAATTAAAATTTGCATTGCATACAGTTCATTTTATAATTTTTTCCGCGATATTCGATTGCTACTACCTACTAGCAATTTTTGAAGAAAAACGAAAATTAATTTACGTTTGGCTGGAATCTTATTCGTTACGACGTTACGGAAATTAATTTACGTAACGCGTTACAGCAAGAAATTGGCCGTTTTAATTTCCGTAACACGTTACGATTACGGAAATTAAAATCTGGTAAAACAGAAATAACGTGTACGTAAATTACCGATTTTAATTTACGTTGCCCATCCCTACTTCTTACACGCTTTTTTATGAACAAATCGGTCGTAAACTACCATTTGATGCCTTCTGTTTGTACCTGATACCTGTACCTGTTTCAGTCCAAAAATACCCAAAATCAGGTAGGTACTGTTGGAAAGTACCCGACCAGGTATCAGATAGGTATCAGGTGGGTATTGCAAATCTACCTGATAATCAGGTACAGGTATACCTGATCCACAGTAGTCCGTAAAGGCCGCTACTATTGGAGCGGCGCTTTTATTAGAAGTTTTATGGTATTTCAATCACACGCAGAAAACTGAAAATCGGCAAAATGGCCGTTTTTCGAATTTTTGCTCAACTTTGAAAGCGACTCTGGCTGGAACCGTTTGAGCTACAGATACATTTTTTTGGAATACCGAAAAAGTTTAGAATCCAACTCACTGAAAAATGGCATTTCGAAACGGATCGTGATCGAGTAGATAATAATAATTATTGATTTTTCTCTATTTTCGGCATTTGTAGCTAAAATCATAAGAGCTGAAAATAGCAGAGAATCGGTTTTGGATGTTGCACGCAGAGTTAGAGTGAAATCAGAGAAGATTGCACATTCCCTGTCTGCGCTGGTGACTGCCTAAAGGGTTTCCATTAATTTTACCTTTTCAGTTTAACTAATCATCACTTTTTCAGTTTGCAATTTCAATGAGCAGTGCAAGATTTTGATCCATGCAACATGCAAATGTGCAAAGGGGTTGTCCTGTAATAGAATTAATGGTCTTTGCCGTTGAGCCATAATCACTTCATGTTGCACCTTTACCGCAATAAAACGCTAGAATTATGCTATTTTGCTCTATTTTTGTCCATGTTCTCAGTTGCAAACCTCAGCCGACAGTAAAAAACACGACTATCAAGATATGGAATACTATCAAGATTCACTGGGAATTTAGCTAGCGGTAGTCGCGAAGGAGTCTCGCTTGTGACTACCGCTAAACTCCCAGTGAATCTTGATTTCCATACAATTTCCAGAGGACTCATTGGGAATTTGCTAGGATTTTCTATGTGGGCCCCAATTCTAGCTGATTCCCAAACAGAACAGAGTTTGGGAATTCTGCAAATGCTACCGTCCAGCTCTTTTTAGTTCGCTGATGACTCAGAATTCGCAGTTTCGCCCGACTCCCTCTGACGCGCTGTCCAAAAAGCAGCGCCAGTAGAACAAAATCTGGACAAACGCCATGGGATATAGGTTCCTGGTGGCGGGGGGTAAGCAGCAGAACAGCTGCATATTGTATGGGAATTTTGCGCTCAAGGCAAACCTGGGAATTTAACAGTTGAGGGCTAATGAGTCAGCTGCTAAATTCCCAACAAATTCGCAAAAAGCGAATTATACTCCATTTTAATTCCCAGGCCTGTGAATCAAGGACATATTTCATCATCATTGATTTTTGCCTTGGGAATTCACAGAATTCACAGAATTCCCAAATTCCCAAATGTAACCCAAGTGATGTAAAAAATTAATTTATTGTAATTGAAATTCGCATAATTGGCCCGTTTTTAATTTCAATTCAATTAATTTAATTTAATTGAAATTCAAAAGTTGGACCATAATTTAATTGTAATTTAATTGAAATTCGCCTGGAATTTCAATTATATTTTCAATATTTCCTGTTGTGAATGTAAGGAACTGCATAAGTATTAGAGGCGCTAACGGCTTCAAATAAAAACCTATTTAGAGTTTGTCACCTCTTTATACTGACATCGCTATTTTTTGTAATATTCTCTGCTCTGCTTTTTATTTCGTAGTTCATAAAAGTCAAAACAGTGATTTTCGTATGGTGGGTTGACACCCCCCTTTTGGCGCAAATACCTAAGAAAGGAAGTGATGTTGCTAAAAAATGCTGAAAACCTTTAGGTTATGCTCTGATATATCATAATGAACTGAACTAACTGCAAATTTCCCCCAGAGTGCCATTTTATGCGTTTTAAAAGGCAACTTTCTAAAATTTTCTCTCCTGGGCCCGTATTCATAAAACAATTTAGGACGTAGGATTTCCTAAATCTGGCCGTTTAGGACGCCGCACGGGCCGTAGGACAATTCATAAAACTTTGCTTAGGATGGCCGCTCTTAGGAAATCCTACGGCGTAGGACGAAAACCTTAGGTAGGTCGCGAGCTACCTACGGCGCTTAGGACGTAGGTTTTAGCGTGCGTTGCGTGCGATAAATACTCTTGGTTGCCTGTCTACCAATATCTCGGCTAGAAAACATAATTATAAACTTGAAATTAGTAGTAAACATTTAAATAGTTATGTTTTTATTGAAAATGAAGTGTTCTTAGCTTTTCACTTTCATACCTGTTTGCTCTGTATTATTGAAAAAAACGGCTAAATTACGGTTACAGAACAAAAATGATTACGTCTAGACTCAAACTCGGGCTTGCGGTCGGTACCAACAACAAAACATGAGTCAGGTTTGAATTTCCCTCCTAAACATGTCGCGTGGCGCTGGCTCAAACCGCAAATAAAAGGCGCTTAGGATTTCCTACGAGTATGATATCCTAAACAGTTTTATGAATAATCCTATCATACGGCGTAGGATGTCATACTCGTAGGATATCCTACGGCCAAATAGGACGTCCTAAGCGCCTTAGGTTGTCCTAAGCTTAGGATATTTTTATGAATACGGGCCCTGGTTGGGCAGCAGGCTAACCAACATGGATATTTTTCTCAGTCCTGCCTGGGTCACTGCCACTGTCTTTTAACAGCAAAAATACAACAATTTTCAAAAAATTGAAAAAGCAATTTTAAAAAATTACATAATTGAAATTTTCCAAGGTCCCATAATTTAATTGAAAATATAATTGTAATTGAAAATAATGGAAAACTATTTCAATTAATTTAATTTAATTTAATAGAAATTAAAAACTGAGCCCATAATTTAACTGTAATTGAATTGAAATTCAAATTCCATAATTTTACATCACTATAATCCATATAGAGTATGGTCATTTTGGGGGAATACTGTTAGGTTGTAAATCTGTTTGAATCTCTATTGGCGTACTAGAAGTAGGTATGGCCAATGGTTTTCAAAAATTCACGCTATAGCAAAAAAATTATGCTAAAACCGCCGATAACATGACCGGTAGACCTAGTTCATAACCAAATTTTAGTTTGTAGTTAGTAGTTAGTAGTCCAAGCTTTCAGGCTTTTCAGTTTGTAGTTAGTGGTTAGTAGTCAATTCAGCCAGCGATCCGAGTTTGTAGTTAGTGGTTAGTAGTCAATTTGTAGTCTCTGGGGCCTGTGCAAAAATGACGTCATCGGTTTAGGGGAAAGGGGTTGGGTACTAAAAAACGCTCAAAAATCGTAAAAATCGCAAAAAATCGCTAATTTGGACTCAAATACAGCTAAAAATGCATTTAATCTGACAGGCGATTTTAGCAATTTTCCTGTTTGAAATTCTAAAAAAGCGCAAAAATTTGCTAAAAAAATGACTTGCCTTGCCAGAAAGATCGGAGGGGTAGGAAAATGGTCTCAAGGGTGTCTGATTGGAAGGTCTGGCTCTTTCGGGTAGGGGCAGGCAGAAAGCCCTCTGCTACATGTATGGTGGTGGACTTAATCATTGGAGGGAGTACCTAAGACAGTCAGGCACTTAACGCCGTTTATGGTACCGACACCATATAAGGTGCCGGTACCATATATGGTACCGGTACCGTAGGTAGTGGTACCATATATGGTACCCCCACCTTCGGGGCCTGTGGGGCCCACGTTCAAGGTCTGTGGTGGTACCATATATGGTACCCCCACCTTCGCGTTTTTCCGGTACCGGTACCATATATGGTACCACTCCGTTCAGATTTCGTACCATATATGGTAGTGGTACTATATATGGTACCGTCACCATATATGGTACCGGCACCCATGCCCATGGCCATGGGTAGGGGTACCATATATGGTGCCGGTACCATATATGGTACCCCCACCTTCGCGTTTTTCCGGTACCGGTACCATATATGGTACCACTCCGTTCAGATTTCGTACCATATATGGTAGTGGTACCATATATGGTACCGGCACTATATATGGTACCGTCACCATATATGGTACCGGCACCCATGGCCATGGGTAGGGGTACCATATATGGTGCCGGTACCATATATGGTGAGGGTACCATACATGGTGCCGGTACCATATATGGTACCACCACAGTCGCCGAACGTGGGGGCACCATATATGGTACCGGTACCATACAATGTATATGGTGACGGTACCATATATGGTGACGGTACCATATATGGTACCACTACCCTCGGTACCGGTACCATATATGGTACCGGCACCTTATATGGTGTCGGTACCATAAACGGCGTTAAGTGCCTGACTGTAAGAGTTGTCATTTATGTATGCACTTATAATTACAGTACAAATACTAAACTAAATTAGATGCTCAATGAAGTAAGATGCAAAGCAATGTTTGTAATTTCTACGATTAATGGAAAATTTTCGCTTTTTTTGTAAAAATTTTTACTTATGCTGTTATAAAATAACTGTAAACAACCGTGCAAATTTCAAGATTTGAGACTACAAACTCAGGACGAAAAAATATGTAGTTAGTGGTCAATTTGTAGTCAGCGGATTTAGTTTGTAGTTAGAGTTAATTTGTAGTCTCATTTTTCCCAAAAGTCAGGTAGTTAGTAGTCTTTTAGTTTGTAGTTAGTAGTCACTACGAACTAGGTCTAGACCGGATGCAATAATTTACGCAAAAAGCCGCACTTGATTCCGTGAAAAATTAGAAAAATGCGATCTAAAAGCGTCCGTCTGCGAAGAACTTTTGTATGGCGCACTTGGCACCATTTTTAATTATGGGCAACAGATTTGAATAACTCGCGCTGGAAGCAAAATTTACGCTAAAACGGCAATAGCATGACCGGATGCGATTATTTACGCAAAAAACCGCACATAATTTCATGAAGAATTGGAGAAATGCGGGTTCAAAACAGCCGCGTGGATCAAATCGCGTAAATTAGTGTTTATAACTTGGTCGCCGTCCCAACGGTGGCTGATTTTCTATGGCGCGTGTTACGAAGGTGAAACCAACTTGATTGTTTAAAATCTACTAGAAAGATGTGAATAATCGTCGCCCAGCTAAATTAATGCAAAAAAGTATGATTGCAAGTGTTGGGTACAATAAAAGCCTGAAATGACAAAAATTTAGGGTTACAGAAACGTCAACATCGTTTGTGGGGTTAACGGCAAAGAGCAGAGAGCAAATTCTTATATCATTCTAAAGTCTGAAGTCTACTGTACACGGAACCGATTGAACATCTTGCGCCGAATTCGTCATTTTTTTACAAGAACGAGGAACATGAAAAAAATCCACGAAAATGCCCATTTTCAGTAGTTAAGAAAGAATCAAATTTGTGGGGACCATGCCGAAGTGCGGAAAGAAAAAAAGCGGTGCTATATAGGTAACGAGTTGCGCTGATTTTAAAGCCGGTTGAACAAAATTTTAATCAACTCTCCTTTTAGCAGAAAATGGCCATTGAAAAACGACGAATTCAGTTTTCGAGAGGAAAATGCCCTTTAACGGCCGAATTATGATTCAAAATGCATCTTATTCGATAGCTCACACTCTGTTTCATATAAATACATCACATCCCCCTATCGATAACGGAACACAAAAAAGCATTTGCGCTTGAAGTTGCAAAAACGGCTTTGGACCACTTTTTGGCTGTGATTTTGTATTTTCTATTCGGCGCGGCGCGAATGTGCTTTGGCCATCCCTACTAGAAGGTTTAGTTGAATTGAAAGTTTGTCAAGGCTTGGTCAAAGTCAAAGATGATCAGGTTCACTAACTTGGCTAAGCTACTTGTATATAGTTGAATAATCCCTGAATTCGAAAACATACATACAGTAGGGGCTCGGCTCGGTCGGTAACTAGTACATACACACTATGTAAAGGCAATTTAGAATTCAAAAGGGTTCTGTTTTGTGCAAAATTTTTCGATTTTCTTATATCCGTTTGTTTCTAGCTTAGATACCGTACTTGACGTTAGTCTTGGGGTTTTTCAACACGAAAACATGAGATACTACGGTAGCAATTTGCAGATTTTCTGAGAAGACATTCGGCTTTTGTGGGACACTACCCCCTAGCGGAAACCTACCATATTAACTTAAGACTAAGATTGAATATAAAAGTACATAAGTCTAAGGCTAGGTAAGCTTGCACCAACCTTCCGCGCTCAAAATTCGCAGGATTTTAGCCGCATATTTTACAAAGTTCAGCTTATTTCGTCATCGTCTGACTGAATGCATCCGAACACCAACGAAAAATCCGGTAAACCGGACAGGATCAGCCCGATCCAGTGCTGGACCGGAACCGGAATTCCTATCCGGGGCGTGCAAAAATTACGATGGTGTCTTTGCCCATTTTTTACGCCCGCCCCTCCCCGCCCGTAATAATTTCCTAACCGCCTCTCCTAACTACTTGTACGTAATAATTTGGCTACTCCACCCAAAATTTTAATTTTTTGAAGAGTTAGAACCGAATTAATTTTTTGCGTTCAATTCTATGTAAAAGGACGTGTTTATTAAAATAACACCAGTATACAATAACAATTGATAATTTTCTTAGTTTTCTTTATTGATGAGCTACAACTACGTACAAGTATACGTACAGTCTTCGTTTTAAGTGAAATTGAGAAACTGTAAGCCCAATGGGCCGATTCAAATCGAGACTAAATGTACATGTACTGTACGTCAAAACAATTAAAATTATGGCCACTTCAGTGATTTCTGCACTTTAAAAAAATTACTTAATCAAGTCGCCAACCCCTTCCCCCACCGTAATGATTTAGTAATGATTTGGCGAACCCCACCCTGCCCGCCATGCCATTACGTAATTTTTGCTCGCCCCCTCGGGCAGTATCTGAATTAGTGTAAAACTGAGTGTAAACAAAAACACTGGCTCCGTAGGCTCTTTGATTGCGTCTGTCTGGGTGGATAGTCCAGACGAACTTTAATTCGACGTATGGTGATGTCAGCCACACGTTTGGCTGACAATGCGTCTACCTACGGCAGACTAAACTGGACAGCTGAGGAGATCACTCTGATCGCAATTTTTAATGAAAACAACCAACTCTGCTATCAAACGACTGTTCCCGGTCTTCTGATTGTTATTTTACACACCAACATCTAATCACTGCCTGCTATTCTCAGTTCTTCCCCAGATTACGCGTTTTCGGAATGTCCTCCTATCCCGCAAAGCGGTGCGCACCCAAATTTTTAATCTTTAACAAAGACGACCAAATGTGGCTTCGCACAACATATTTTGACTGCTAGATTGTCATTTTATACGCCATGACTGCTATCTCCACGCGCTGCCGTCATTATCGCCTTATTTGATCGATTAGCGGCTGACTACCCTTGGAACTTCTTAGAATTCTTGCAATAAATTTCATATGCTGAGTGAGATGTGCATTAGCCAGCAAATGCAAATAGGTGGACAGCTGTCATAGCTACAGAATAAGCACAGCTAGTAAGTTTGGCGTCCAAACCGCAGGACTTTCAAACGACTATCATCACAGAAAAAATAACGTTTCTAGGTCATCTTTCATAAGATAGCTACCAATTTTGCCGTGCGAAAAGGACTATCTTAGATGCATATTTCAATGCATATTTTAACGATTCTTGAACAACAAATTTAAAAAAAAAAGAAAAAGGAAAGCAGCTCTATTACGACACATACATACGTACATCAAACGCATCATTCTAACCCATCGACGGACGCATCTCCATATGGACAGGTGGGTATATGTGACAATTTGCTGTCGATTAAGCACAATTATAAGAACGCTCGACCAAACCCCAGGACTTCAGCCCCGTTTTTAACAAACATTTAAGCAAAAATTGTCGACACCTCGAACACTAATCTGCGCAAGTCGTGATCTCTAACAAAGCGGTATTCGAAAAGCACGTGCAGCGCAGACATTGTTCATCCGAAAAGCTTATCACCTTCTTAGTGTTTGCTTGCGCCGAACCAACGTTTGGTCGTCCGATAACTATTGCGCAGTAAATTCGACGACGCTAACGGCTGTGGACTATTAAGGAGTCTTTTGGATAACCTTTTTTCAAAGCACCGGTGAATCCGGTCTGATCCTACAACTTCGGTGATTGCTGGGTCCGGTGATCCAGTACTGTACTCTACCACAAAAAAACCATCGTCGGCAGGTGAGACTCTAACTCTACATGCAAGAGGGTCTGGGGTCTACCTGCCTGTCTCCCATCGACTGTGGCCAGGTACAACCTATACTAGAGTGGATAAGAACTCCGTCCGGTGACCATTTTTCTATCCCCTTTTTCTGGGACCTCAAAAAAGGCGGACTGGCGGGTTTTTTGCGAATAACTCCTTAGGGGCCGTCCATAAACGACGTCGTTCTAAAATCCAGATTCCCCCGGACCCCCTCCCCTTCCAAAATCGCCTCGCGTCGTTTCTGGGGACCCCGTCCCCCTAAGGCGACGTCGTTTTCGAGTTAATCCCCCCGATAAGAGTTCAGTACATGCAGTACTGTCGTCTTTTCTTGTTGCCACGTACAATGAATTGAATAGATCCATACAACCACTCTTGGAAGCTTTTCTGTATGTAGAAATCTTTGCAAGAATCTACATAAATCGAAAATAATGCATTCAAAGTTCTCAAAAATTCACAAAAAAAAACGACGTCGTTTTTTACTACCCCCCTCCCCTCCTGGTGCGTCGTTTATCGTCGCATTTTAGCCGACCCCCCTCCCCCTCTGGAACGACGTCTGAATTTTATGGACGGCCCCTATCGGTGCATCGGAGCGCTGTTGTAGAGGGGGCCGAGCTCGGTACTGTGGTGCAACCTAATCTTCGCAACGAAGAAAAAATCAAACTTTTTCTGTGAGTTGAGATGAACGCG
>JASANB010000881.1:0-38244 GCA_030248155.1 Sabatieria punctata | reverse complement strand
TTTCAAATAAGACACAACTTTTCGGCTATGAGCTAAATCAATAGCGCTCCTGTTCCTTTCTTAAGAGAACGATCCATGTTCAAAGCAATCGAAGTTTACAAACCAACAATTCGACAAAAACGAGACAAAGGCAAGACAATTTTTGCGGTATGACGGACCGATCGCCATTGTAGTAGGAAACCCTGATGCACTCCAGAACGTTCATTTCAAACTCTAAGTTCCGGCATTAAGTTATATGGCTCAGGCTTACATAAGTTCTACTAGCTGACGTTTACGCTTATGTTCAACAAACAAACTAAAGATAGGCTAGGCATAGCGGAAGACAAGTTTTCATAAAGCCAATTTCCGGATGGGCTTTTCCCCTATAATCGCCTTCATTTTTAAGTTACAGCACGCGTACAGTAGGTGCAGATAATGTGCATTAGTCGCTTCACACACACCATTTTTAAGAACAAAACTATAGAGCGCCAAGCAATATCTGATCTAACCGATTTCAAAAGTTGACAGTATGTGCTGCATGTACCGGATAGTTTAAGACGAGAAAAACCTGAAAAGTAGGTACTGACCTAGTAGGTGTCAGGTAAGTACTTTTATTTTCTAGTAGGTTCAGGTTCAGGTTCAGGTTCACAATTTTCAGGTTAATACCCAGGTTTCAGGTTCAGGTTCAGGTATACCTACCAACTGTAGTTTAGAGATGTCCTAAAAGTGTGGCACTATCTTTTCTCTACAACATAAAAAATGAGCAGAATGTACCCCAAATTGAGAAAACTGAGATTGAACGTTGAAAATCAAGGTCCCCAAACGAAAAATACCATATGCGCGGCATAGTTTGGGTAGCTGTATCTCGGGCATCAGTATGCATCAGTAGGGAGAATGGCTGAACGGGTTTATCTGAAAAAATAATAACACGTTTAAAACTGGGATGAAACGAAAAGAGAAACGTGTGGGATTCGATTATCAATTTTGTCGTTGTGCATGCCAACTATTCCAGTTTTCGTTACAAACAGAAAAACTCGTTGCAAAATACTTCTAAAACGAAGGTGAATAATATTAATTAGGGTTCCGACGATATTCGATATCGATATCGAAAAGTCGATATATCGACCTTTTTTTGAATCGCGATATTTCGCATCGATATTTTTGTGTGCGCAAAAGTAGGAAAACACAAAACTGACAACAAGTTTGTTTCTCTGGAACAGCAAAAAAAATCAGTTTTTCCTGAACAACTAAAAATCGACGGTATAGTCAAAACCTAACAGTGGCATGATAGTTCTCAGAAACATAAATTTTTCGGCATTCTCAGCTTTTAGACAGCAACAGTTATGTTCTTAAATGTCTGCAGCAACACTGAAGAGCTGCTCACTCCGCAGACTTAAAGCAGGTGGGCAGAAGCAGACATGGGTTAGCATTATGGCTGAGGGGTGGCAAATTTTCAAATCCTGAGGGGGTACCGCCGGGCTAATGGGCGGTTGAATGGATGGTAAAGGAAAAAGTCGAATTTTTACTAAAGTCAAGCTTGTTGGCATATTTATCATTAAAATAAGTTAAAACATGCTATTCTGTCTGAGCTCATTTATGCCTAATGAGGGTGGGGCATCGGCCTGAGAGGTAAACCGTTTCATTGAAGGGCTTCTTAAGGGCCACTACCTTTTCTGCGATTCCCTACTTAATTGATATCAGATCGCTGATTGCATCAGTGCTTGACTGATAAGCAGAGTGAGAGCAGTTTGCTCTAAATTTTCACATTTTCGTGCATAACTATAAATATCGATATCGATCGATATTGAGCTGAAAATATCGATATCATCGATATCGAATATCGACAAGTTTTCATATCGTTGGAACACTAATATTAATGCAGATGAGGCTAAACCGCAAATTCCGGGAGTCCCGGAAGCCGAAAATGGCAGGTAATGTTTACATCAATATATCCCTTTGTAAATGACCAACGCCATATGGCGTAGTTGGCCAACCTATCAGAAAGCAAAAAAAAGAAAGTGATCGTGTCGGCAAGCTGTTTCAGATCTATCGGAAAGTTGTTTCAGACCTATAGGAAAGTTGTTTCAAATCTATCGGAAAGCTATTTCAGACCAATTGGAAAGTTGTTTCAGACCTATCGGAAAGTTGTTTCAGACCAATCGGAAAGTTGTGTCAGACCTATCGGAAAGCTATTTCAGACCTCTCAGAAACGCGTTTTCAGCTAGTCACAAACTCAAAATTTGTTGTTTTAGATGTTCAGATAATGCTTGCCATTGAAATGATTAAAAAAATAACCCTTAAGTCTATCCGTTTACTGCACTAAACCAAGACAAACTGAAAACAACCTATCGGAAAGCTGGACCAAACCTATCGGAAAGCTGGACCAAACCTATCGGAAAGCTGGACCAAACCTATCGGAAAGCTGGACCAAACCTATTGGAAAGCTGGACCAAACCTATCGGAAAGCTGGACCATGAACCATACATGTAGCTGGGTTTTCGGCTGGGGGGGGGAATTTTTCTGATCCAAAATAGGGTTTCAGGGCTATGCTCAAAGGGGGTTTCAGCGACCTTTTTTTTGGTGTCCAAAAGTGGGTTTCAGCGACCTTTTTTTGGGCTCAAACAGGGTTTTGAGGACTAAAAATGGGGTAAAAATCCTGTCTGAAGCGCAAAAATACCGTTTAAAACCCTATTTTTGCTTTAAAACGTGGAAAAAACCTTATTTTTTATTTAATATGTGCAAAAAAAGCAAATTTTGCTTTAAAACGTGCAAAAAAAACCATTTTATTCGACATAATGCAGTTAAAATGCATTTCTGGAACCTTATTTAGACATTTTTAAACCCAAATTAGGGGTTCCGGAACCCTATTTTGGCCCTCCAGAAACCCAAATTAGGGTTTCAGTAGCCCAAATTAGGGTTCCGGAACCCTATTTAGGGTTTCAGTAACCCAAATTAGGGTTTCAGTAACCCTATTTAGGATTCAGAACCCAAATTAGGGTTCGGAACCCTATTTAGGGTTTCAGGAACCCAAATTAGGGTTCGGAACCCTATTTAGGGTTTCAGTAATCCAAATTAGGGTTCCGAACCCTATTTAGGGTTTCAGTAACCCAAATTAGGGTTTCAGTAACCCAAATTAGGGTTCCGGAACCCTATTTAGGGTTTCAGTAACCGAAATTAGGGTTTCGGGAACCCTATCTGAAACCCTGAATAGGGGTTCGGAACCCTATTTAGGTTTCAGTAACCCAAATTAGGGTTTCAGTAACCCAAATTAGGTTCCGGAACCCTATTTAGGGTTTCAGTAACCGAAATTAGGGTTTCGGAACCTATCTGAAACCCTAAATAGGGGTTCGGAACCCTATTTAGGGTTTCAGTTACTGTGGAATACATATATGTATATGTATATGTAAGAAATACATATTATGTATTATTTTTGGAATACATATATGTATATGTATATGTTTATGTATTCCTCAAAGAATATGTTTATGTATATGTATTCTGAGGCCACTATGTATTTAAAATACATATTTGAAAATACATATTGAATTTCTGATGAAATGCTGCATTTTCAAGTCTCAGCCTGCCATCCATAGCATGAAATTACATTTTCTTAGGATGCCAATGTCTGAATTTGCTCCAGTGGTAGAAAAACCATAGATTTGGTGTTTTAATTGAGTAATACCATCACCGTGGAAAGTGGTGCGAGGCGACCAAAAGGAGTTCTAATGAGGGAACATTTAGATTTTCAAATTCAATGGATAAATGGCAGGAAAAAATGCTCTTTTCTTTTGCTAGTTGACCTAGACGAAATTATTGGCCATTGCGGTTTCAAAAAACAAAGTTAATTGCACAGGTCTCCCATACAGAAAAAGACTGACTGCACGTGGAGGATTTTTAGCAGAACTTAAATGTGGAAATTATTGCTAATTTGACTGACGTACTGAATCGATTTCATGCTAATCAGGTCCAAGCGTGGACCCTTTCTAATTTCAGTCACAAACAACTCTTTTAGCAGCATTTTTCAACTTAAAACCTGGCTTTGAAAAAATATGTATAATATGTATTTTATGTACATATTTTTTGAAAAAATACATATACATATTATGTATATGTATTCGTCACCGGAAAACATATACATATATGTATATGTATATGTTATGTATTCCACAAATTCAATATTTTGCCAACAGTAGTTTCAGTAATCCAAATTAGGGTTTCAGGAACCCAAAACAGGGTTCCGAACCCTATTTAGGTTTCAGAAACCCAAATTAGGGTTCCGGAACCCTATTTAGGGTTTCAGTAACCGAAATTAGGGTTTCAGTAACCCAAATTAGGGTTCGGAACCCTATTTAGGGTTTCAGAAACCCAAATTAGGGTTTCAGTAATCCAAATTAGGGCTCCGGAACCCCCTTTAGGGTTTCAGAAACCCAAATTAGGGTTTCAGAAACCCAAATTAGGGTTTCAGACACCAGAACAGGGTTTCGGAACCCTATTTGGGTTTCTGAAACCCTAATCAGGGCTTCTGGAACCCTGTTTGCAGGTTTACAAACCCAAAATAGGGTTTCAAAAAATTCCCCCCAGAATCCAGCTGGGGGGGGGGGGCTTTTCTCCGAAAATCGGGTTGGGGGGAAATACCCCCCATTCCCCCCAACTACATGTATGCCATGAACCTATTGGAAAGCTGGACCAAACCTATCGGAAAGCTGGACCAAACCTATCGGAAAGCTGGACCAAACCTATCGGAAAGCTGGACCAAACCTATCGGAAAGCTGGACCAAACCTAGAGGAAAGCTGGAACAAACCTATCGGAAAGCTGGACCAAACCTATCAGAAAGCTGGACCAAACCTATCGGAAAGCTGGACCAAACCTATCGGAAAGCTGGACCAAACCTATCGGAAAGCTGGACCAAACCTATCGGATAGCTGGACCAAACCTATAGGAAAGCTGGACCAAACCTATCGGAAAGCTGGACCAAACCTATCGGACAGCTGGACCAAACCTCTCGGAAAGTGGACCAAACCTATCGGAAAGCTGGGCCGTGAACCTATCGGAAAGCTGGACCAAACCTATCGGAAAGCTGACCAAACCTATCGGAAAGTGGACCAAACCTATCGGAAAGCTGGGCCGTGAACCTATCGGAAAGCTGGACCAAACCTATCGGAAAGCTGGACCAAACCTATCGGAAAGCTGGACCGTGAACCTATCAGAAAGCTGGACCAAACCTATCGGAAAGCTGGGCCGTGAACCTATCGGAAAGCTGGACGAAACCTATCGGAAAGCTGGACCAAACCTATCAGAAAGCTGGACCGTGAACCTATCGGAAAGCTGGACCAAACCTATCGGAAAGCTGGACCAAACCTATCGGAAAGCTGGACTGTGAACCTATCGGAAAGCTGGACCAAACCTATTGGAAAGCTGGACCAACGAGCGCAGTAAAGTGTGCGGTTTGTGGGGAGGGGGGTGTTTTGGCCTCTCAAAGGTGTTCGAAAAATTTTTTTCTCGAAATCTTAGTGGTTTAGCATACTGTTATATGCAGTTTTGTGTGCTGAGTTCGAAAATGCATTCAGTTTAGCTAGATTCGCTCTGGATCGGGAGAAATTGGCGTCCAAATTTGAGACCAATCATATTTCTTGACTGGCACTACTCGCTAGTATGACAATTAACCGCGGTGCGATGCAGTTTTTTCTTATGTAGTTTTTGCTGCTGATTCCGAAACTAACCTTATTTTTGCTCTACGTTGCCTAGTTTTGAAGATATCGGCATTTTTATGATTTGGGAAGAAAACGGCTGCACTTGCCATAACATGCTCATTTGAGAGGTGACTCAATTCAGTCGCACATAGGGCACAGAGCCATCTAAATTTATATCACCTAATGTAGTTTTTGCCGCTGATTACGAAAATGACATCTGTTTTTCAATCTGACTGCTCCTGAGCTACTTATGTAATTTTATTCCCTGATACTCAGACAATAAGTTATCTGTCAAATCTGGACGTAACGTGGTATCTATCTGGTGCAGTTGTTTCCGCTGATTCAGAATATTATCACATTTTTGCGCTACAGCCACTCAGTCGCAAGTTATGGACCTCTAAAGTTTCATTAAGAAGCAAGCCATTAGAAACTGTAATCCTGAAATAAATGTTCAGCATTCATGCATTTCTGAAGGGAACCTTTTGTCAGTCAACAGTGTATCCGACCTATTTTGACCCGCCGAATTCAAAAATGGCGTTTGTTTTAACCTATAATTACTCCTTTTTGAGATATATGAATATTAATGCAAATTTCGTTTGATCAGTAATATTTGAAAATTGAACAGCAGTCGAGAAAAACAAAGGTTATTTTTGAACTCAGCGGGTCACAATGGGTCGGTTACACTATTGACTGACAAAAGGTTCCCTTCAGAAATGCATGAATGCTGAACATTTATTTCAGGATTATGGCTTCTCACAGCATGTTTCTTAATGAAACTTCAGAGGTGGATAACTTGCTACCGAGTGGCCGTAGCGCATAAATACGGCGATATTCTGAATCAGCGGAAAAAACTGCACCAGATAGATACCACACTACGTCCATATTTGACAGATAACTTATAGTCTGAGTAACAGGGCATAAAAATTACATAAGAAGCTCAGGAGCGGTCAGATTGAAAAAACAGATGCCATTTTCGTAATCAGCGGCAAAAACTGCATTAGGTGATATACAGGGTGCCAAAAAAACAACCCAGCAGAGTTTTTGCTATAGCAACCGCAAATCTCAACCGATTTGAATGAATCCTTTTTTAAATGAAAGATAAATAAATTATTGAATGATTGATGTACCGTTTATTAAGATAGCCTTCTTAGTTCCTGAGATATTTGTCCTCAAACTCAAAACAGAGATTTTGGCAATGAACAAGAGTGATAAAGAACAACCCAGCAGATTTTTTACTTTTGCAACCATGAGTCTGAACCGATTTGAATTAACCCTTTTTTGAATGAAAGACTGATAAATTCTTCAAAGATTGGTGCAATTTTTATTGAGATTCACAGTTTAGTTCTTGTGATATTTGCCCTCAAATTCGAAACAGATTTTGGCAAAGAAGAAGAGCGATTCCGTTGCATTCCATAATAAAGCAGATTCCTACTGGTGGGGCTAATGATACTTTAGTGTTGAAGTAAACCGAGTTTCTGTGTCACCTGTAAAGCCTCCAAGAGCCCTTTAGCAGTAGCAGGAATCCGTTCTATTACGAAGTGCAGAATGATAAAAAAAATCCCTCTTGTTCACTGCCAAAATCACTGTTTTGACTTTGAGAGCCAATATCTCAGGAACTAAGCAGAGTACTTTAATGAAAATTTCAGCAATATTTTAAGGATTTATTTATCTTTCATTTAAAAAAGGATTCATTCAAATCGGTTGAAATTTGCGGTTGCTACAGCGAAAAAATCTGCTGGGTTGTTTGTTTTGGCACACCCTGTATATTTAGATCGCCCTGTACCCTACACATACATGTAACAGGTCTTCGGCCGAAGGGGGAGGGGTTGGGGGGTCTGGCGCCGGCCGGGGGGTCTGAGCCAAAATTTGGGGGTTGGGAACTAAAAAGCGCTCAAAAATCGAAAAAAATCGCAATTTTTGGGCTAAAAATCGTCAAAAATCGCTAATTTGGGTTGAAATACAACTAAGTGCTGTTTTACAGGCGATTCTGGCAATTTTTGTGTCTGAAATTGCAAAAAATTGCAAAAATTTGCTCAAAAAATTACTTGCCAGAAAAATCGGAGGGGGGGTCGGAAAAATCGTCTCGGGGGGGGGGGCCCATCCGGGGGGTCTGGCCTATTTCGGGTGGGGGCAGACCCCCCAGACCCCCCCTGTTACATGTATGACCCTACATGCGACTGAATTGAGTCACCTTTCAAATGAGCATGTTATAGCAAGTTACTGTTATTTTACTAGTGAATTTTTAGTTTACTATTTACTAAATTTACTACAAATTCAGCTCTTCAATTTAATTTTTATTTTTGTTTTACTACCGAGCCGCTCCGATTTTACTAATTTTTGTTTTACTGATAATTCTACTAATCTTACTACTATTTTACTACGATTTTACTAGTCATAAGGGGAACTTTGCGTCATTGTTGCCAAGCTCTTATGAATAATTAATGTTGGCGCTAAATAGTTGATAGGTTTAATAATGATACGAGGTTCTCAAGAGCTTTAGAGACAAAAATGTGTGAAGTTCAACTGGCAAAATTGCGCCCACCGATCGTTTAATGCAAAATTGATCAAGAATTTGGTTCGAATTCACCAAAAACTAGTAAAATAGTAGTAAAATTTTCATTTTACTATCGACGGTCTTTGTTAATTTAATTTAATTTTTACTTTACTAAAGTCTGTCCAAAAAAGGAGTGACCTGGCGTTTTTTTGCGAATAACCTTTTTGGGAGGCCTCGGAGCGACTTGAGCCTTGTGTAACCAAAGTTGTAGACAAGGTCGAGCCGCGGTCTGCGGTTAATGCTAATCTGCGCTACGTCTAATCTGAGCACTAATTTGCGCAACATAAAAAATGAGCTTTTTTCCTAATTGCGATGAAAATGAGATGACCGCAGAATTCGATTCTAGAGTCCTTGGCGACTCCAATGATGCTTTCATGACGTGTCTAGGCCAAAGCGATCCAGAGATATGACCGGTCCAAGTTTGCAAAAACACGAAAAATGGCGTTTTTTTGAAAATTTCACAGAGAAGGGGGGAAACATAGGCAGAAAGTGGATTTGGCTGAAACTTCCTGAATGGGGTATTCTTGACCGCCGGAATCGATTCTGACACTTCCCGACCCTGAAAACCTCACCCTGATACCGTAACTCGGCCTCCAATAAGGGGTGGTACAGCTTCAAGAAAAACGGATTTGTACTCTAACACAAATTTTCCAAATTTGCATGTCAGAAGTAGCAGTGTTGTAATGGTAGACGTTCGCAAACGCCTAAAAAGTGATTGCGGATGCTTATAATGGTATTGGACTGCACAATCTCATATGACTGAGCTTGACCACCTCACTTTGGGAGCCGAATTACGGTATCAGGGTGAAGTTCTCAGGGTCGGGAAGTGTCAGAATCGATTCCGGCGGTTAAGAATGCCCCATTCAGGAAGTTTCAGCCAAATCCACCGGTCTGCCTATGTTTCCCCCTTCTCTGTGAAATTTTCAAAAAAACGCCATTTTTCGTGTTTTTGCGAACTTGGACCGGTCATATCTCTGGATCGCTTTGGCCTAGACACGTCATGAAAGCATCATTGGAGTCGCCAAGGACTCTAGAATCGAATTCTGCGGTCATCTCATTTTCATCGCAATTAGGAAAAAAGCTCACTTTTTGATGTTGCGCAAATTAGTGCTCAGATTAGACGTAGCGCAGATTAGCATTAACCGCAGACCGCGGCTCGACCTTGTCTACAACTTTGGTTATGAGGCTCAAGTCGCTCCGAGGCCTCGCAAAAAAGTTATTCGCAAAGAACCGCCAGGTCACTCCTTTTTTGGACAGACTATGGTGGCTCCTAATTTTACTTTTTACTATTCTTTCACTACTAGTGAAATACCACTAGTATTACTAATTTTTGTTTTACTATACTATAGTAAAATAACAGTATAGCAAGTACAGCCGTTTTCTTCTCAAATCATAAAAATGCCGATATTCAAAACTAGACAACGTAGAACAAAAATAACGTTATTTTCGGAATCAGCCGCAAAAACTAAAAAAGAAAAACTGCATAGCACCGCGGTTAATGGTCATACTAGCGAGTAGTGCCACTCAAGAAATAGGGTTGATCTCAAATTTGGATGCCAATGTCTCCCGAAACAGAGCGAATCTAGCTAAACTGAATGCATTTTCGAACTCAGCACACAAAACTAAAAAAGAAAAACTGCATAGCACCGCGGTTAATGGTCATACTAGCGAGTAGTGCCACTCAAGAGTAGTAATAGTCAAGAGTAATAGTCACTCAAGAGTCGTAGTAATCTTGTAACTGTCGTTGACGTTTAAGCCAATCTTGTCTGTGTAAGTATTTTTACTGACTGTATGTGTTAATCTAGTCAGCGGTAGGACATTGAAAAGTACCTCGTGTACGCGTCTTATCGTGTTGTACTCTGTACAATAAATTTAAACAAACAAAATATAACAGTATGCTAACCACTAGGATTTCGAGAAAAAAATTTTCGAACACCATTGAGAGGCCAAAACACCCCCTCCCCCCTAATCGCACACTTTAGTGTGCTCATTTTGTGTGGCCAACTCATGCCTAACTTTTGTTAAAACATTAGCTTGGCAGGGTCATTAGCCATTAGCTTGCACAAAAAGTTATAAAGATTTTTCGAAAAAAAAACGGAGTGGCATTTTGCGGAAATTTCGCATTTTTCGGCGCATATCTCGCTAACCAGGTACGATCTGGAAACGGGAGTAACAGAAAATGAAAGGCCATTGGAACAGCTACAAAACCATATGCGAGTCGGGATCATTGCTTAAGAAACGAATGAAAGGTGATTGTTTGAATGGAGATTGTCAAACTCAAGAAAATGAGCCCGAAAATTGCAGCCGACCCAACTTTGAGGGGGTGAGGCTCCGCTTTCAGGGGGGTGGCGATGGCCGCGCATGCACCGTTGGTCTTCGACTGTGCTCTATTTTAATAGATATACATATCAGCCAGATCCGTGAGATGGCGCTGTTTGCCTCCTCAAAGCTGACTTTGTCACAAAATGCATCTTAAAAACAAAATAAATTCCTCAACTAATTTACTTGACAACAATACTCACTGTTTTGATTTTTAATTTCAGGTGGTGCTGTGCCATTGCTGCTTCAGCAGGCTTTGGTAAAAGAGAATATTTCAGTCGAGTTGGTAATTAAAAATCTCCATGCAAGACGTCTTATTTCGGGTGAAAACATCGATGCAGTGCTCCAGGATCTTACAGAACACTTTATTGGCGTGAACCATACCCCAGACCATTTTGCCACACACTATCAACAGCTCGAAAAATATGTTTTTGGCAAAACCAGCAGAAAACCGAACTTTGAAAAGATGCTTTCATTGGTTGGATATACACGACGAGTAAGTGATAAATGATGGGTTGTAGTACCGTTTAGTGATGTTTATAGTACCCGCGTACTATATATGGTAACTACAAAATCTGTTCTATAAGAAACTAACAATAGTAAGTCAAGTTTTTTGCTCAAATCACGGCTTTGATGTAAAAAAATAGGTTATGTATTGAAGAATTTGATAGTTTTGTGTGAGTGTTTGTAGTATTGAGTTATCGAGTGGTTGTGTGTGTGTGTGCGCTTGAGAGTCTGTGTGTTTGTTGTGTTGTGTATCAGACTACTATTATGAAACAAGAAATTGGAGGTTTTCCTGCTCATCAAAATTCTCTGCACGATTGTTCGAGTCTGAATGACGGTGAATACAGTATCCGTGCTTGTCAGATCGTAAATTAATGGAATGCGGTCCCCATAAATAGGGAGATCACTACTTGCGCCGATTAGTGTTTTGAGTGTGTACATTTTGGCCATTTTTTTGTTCCACAATGGCCACCGTCTTTGGGCTTGTACGAATATTGTTATATTAATGCTTAATCGATAGCTAATCGTCATATCTACCCATATGCTCGTGGGCAGACATATCCGTCGGCAGACTCGAATGCTACGATTGTTTTAGTAAGTGGCGGTTCCGGGGGAAATCGGCCGATAATCGATGAAGTAAGGCGATATCACGAGCGCGTAATCTAAGATAGCATGCAGTAATTGGTTGTGGATGTGCTGGTGCATAAAACAATAATGTACAAGTCAGAAGTAGTTGTTTGATACCGGATTTGGTCATATTTGTTAAAGATTTACAATTTGGGTGCGCACGTTTTACATTCTTTTGTTCAAGACCAAAAAAACGTATCTAAGGTAAAGCTGAATATAGCATGCAGTAATTAGATGTTGATGTGTAAAATAATAACCAGGATATCGTCAGCAGTCGTTTGATACCACATTCAAAATTCTGTGTTCAAAATTTGAAATTCGAGTGATCTCCCCAACTGAGAACGATCGCAAATTGCTGTCTCCCTGAAGCCATTCCAAAGTGCGGACTAGAATAGGAGTAAATCGAGTACTAGAATTCCCGCCATCTGCTATCCGTTTTAAATTTTCATAATAGTAAAGCCTCTACATTCCTTTCATTGGTGCCGAGTACCCTTCAAGCCCCCTTCATTCAGTTCCAGTACAAGTTCAAGTTCTACTATCAAGCTTCTCCTGTTTTCAACCTCAACCTACCAATGCCCGTGATCATCAGGCGCAGCCGTGCCCCATCCGATGCTCATATGACGTCCCCTACCTTTCATGATCACCTTCGACTACTACAAGAGCAAATCCAGCATAATCGTGAACAGCAACAGCAATGGTGGATCGAACATCAGTGGTGTCACAGAGAGTGGCAGACCGAACATCAGCGCATTGGTCGTCTGTTCGCCAAATACCTGTCTCAACGCAGCAAGGCTCCTGTGAAAGAGGAAGCGGCTTCGTGTTCTGGCACATCGGATGTTCAAATCGGCTCATTAAACACTCCCTTCACTGGGTTAATGGTCAATGCTCAAGTGGTAGTGAAACAAGCTGTGGGGAAGACAGAGGAGTGGAAAGAGGCGGAGAAAGAAGTAAACGATGGCGCACAGTTAGTTGATGGAGCTCCAGCTGTTCTTTGTTTGGCAAAAGGCCATCTACAGTCTGTTTCTGTTGGTATCGTGCACAAAGCACCTTCTCAAAGCGCGCACGCGGACGATCCCGACGATGTGACCTCTGCCAACACTAAGGATTCGGCTTTTCTTCAGGACGTCCAAGATGATTCAGTTGTTGCTAGTGCAGTTTGCTCAGTGCAGGACGGTCCTGTTCTCTTAGATGTGGGAAAAAGAAGGGGAAAGAGGCGAAGGAAGAAAGGGAAAGAAGAGAGGAAATTTGAAGAGAAGATAGAAGTAGGGAGCAGAAGGAAGGAAGAAGAAGAAAGGAAAGAAGAAGAGGAAGAGAAAGAAGTTGTGTGGATGAAGAGGAAGAGAGTAAGAAGAAAGGAAGATGGGGAGAAAGAGAAGGAAGAGAAAGGATGTTTGGAGGAAGAAGGAAGAAGAAGGTGAAGAAGATGAGGAAAAGAGTGCTGAGAGGAGAGAGAATGATGAGGATGAAAGTGATGATAAAGAGAAGATGGATGGTGAGGAAGAAGTTGAGAATGAAGAGAGTGAAGAGAATGAACAGAAGGAGAGTTGAGAGAAGAAGAAAGAGAGTGGGAAGAAGAACAAGAAGAAGACAGAGGAGAAGAATGCTGTTTCATTTGAATTCGTTGGACAAAAGATGGAAGGCCATTCTACCAGTTACAAGACGTCAGGTGAACGCCAAGGCACAGAAAGGCCGAAACGCGGCGTAAGCGATCGAGTCAGCATGGTGTCAGTGCAGAGCAGCTTGTTACTGGAGATGCCGAGTCAACAGAGGCAGAGCAGTTCCCGCAGTTCACTTTCCCCGATTGTCATGCACAGCGGCGGCCAGTCGACAGTCGTCCAAAGGGGAGTGATGAAGAATTTGATAGTTTTGTGTGAGTGTTTGTAGTATCGAGTGGTTGTGTGTGTGCGCTTGAGAGTCTGTGTGTTTGTTGTGTTGTGTATGAGACTGCTTATAGTAAAGCCTCTACATTCCTTTCAGTATGTACTACATGCATTAGAACCTCTATGATTGTATTATCTACTGTTTTTCTTCATATAAACAAGGTTTACCACCAAAAATACTGTATTTTTCGCACGTTTTGTATTTATAACTGCTCATTTCAGAATAAAAATCTGTCTCCATTTATAGTACCACGGGTACTATAAATGGAGTAAACCTTAACGGTTAAACAAAAACACGAATAAAGTGTTGAAGCAGTAACAGCAGCCGACTATGAGCGAAACAGTTGAGTATTTATTTTAGTGAGTTGGACAAAACAACAACGAGGAGAGGTATTAGAAACACGCCACACACTAGTGTGGGTTTGTATATTCAAATATACATATACAAATTTGTATATATATATATACAAATGTTTGGATATACATATACAGTCATGTCTCGTTAATCCGGACCTCGTTAATCCGGATATTCGCCTTCCGGACAAGATTAGGCCAGGTCCCAATTTTCCCCCACGTTATATCACTCGTTAATCCAGATCCGGATTCGTTAATCCGGACAGAAGATTTGGGGTCCCAACTTCGAAATTTGTATGGTAAAGTGATTCGTTAATCCGGATTTAGTTAATTTGGACAAAATCCATGCGCAATTTTTCAATTCAGGTGTGAATTTTCAATTGAATAATGCTTTTGTTGAGTCAGAATGTGATTATTTTTGCTTTTTAGGATCTATAATCAGCTGAAATAACTTTTTGGGTTTTAATTAGGAGGTACAGCTGCAGAATCTGATATGCAACTAACAAAAATCTGGCATTTAGGCCTTTGACCTGGAAAAATTTTTTTTTAGCTTTGATTCGTTAATCCGGAAATTCGCTAATCCGGACAAAATTGGCCGGTCCCAGCTTGTCCGGATTAACGAGACATGACTGTACATATACATATACAAACGGACTGCTGATGCAATACTGAATATATATATACAAACAGACTTGATATACAAACGGTTTGTATATTTTCATTTGTATATTTTTGCAGTAAGTAGTTTAGCACATTTTGGCCACTTTTGTATGGTAATTGAGATATTTTTGCAGTTCCTTTGGTTGTTTTTGAATTTTGAGCCTATGTCTTCAACTTTTCCAGAAGATTTTTGTTAAATTTGCGGTTTAGCCTCGTCTGCATTAAGACCAAATATTATTCATCTTCGTTTTAGAAGTATTTTACGAGTCGGTCCACGAAAAAATCAAACATTGGTCTGTTCAGCTGATTTTTCAAAATCATCGCATAGATGTGAAACTTTCAGCGATTGAAGACCATGAAAAGAAATGAAAAAGTTTGCCATCCGATTTTCTCTAGCTGCATTTGAACCCAAGTTATGGACCCTCGAAAATCGGGATTTTGGCACTCTCCAGTGGCACCACCCTAATTTTGAATGGCTGCGGTTCACTAGTCTGTGGACGAAATGTTATCAGTTATGGCTCGTTGGAAAGGCCATTTCAAGTAGTGCCAAGTGCCTTTACCCGTTTTTCAAATGATTGGATTGATCTGGTGCAATCGGCCCTAAACTTTAACAGGCCATATCTCAAACTTGACCATGGTATCTTAAAAAGTAACAATCATATTCGGAATTTCCGTTCTTTTGTGCATCTAACGGTACCAACCATTTTTATATAGAATTGCAATCTGACAGTCAAACGATCAGTTGAACGTAAGGTGGTCGGACACTTTCAAAAATCGAGTTTTTTGCGCTTTTCGGTCACCCACCAAACTTTGTCTAGCTGTCGTTCACTATTCTGTTGGCCAATTATTACCAGTTATGGCTCATTTGAAAACTAATGTGACGTGTTCCATGGCGGTCTTGTTACTGGTCAAAAATTCTTGAGGCATTTTGTGCAATTTGTCCTGAACTTTGGTGAGTCGTATCTCAAAAGCGAATTATTTGCTAAAGCAGCTGGAAACAGATTCGGAGTCTCCGTTCGTTTCTGAGTCCAATGGTCACATTCGTCAAAAATATTTCCGATGGAATGGCGAATAACAGCTAGACAAACTTTGGGGGCTGACCGAAAAGCTACAAAAACCTGGTTTCTGAAAGTGTTTGACCACCCTACTTTCAACTGATCGTTTGACTATTAAAGTGCAAGTCCATATAAATGTGGTTGACACCGTTAGACGCAGAAACGAACGGAGACTCCGAATCTGCTTTCAGCTGCTTTAGCAAATAATTCGCTCTTGAGATACGACTCACCAAAGTCCAGGACAAATTGCACATAATGCCTCAAAAATTTTTGACCAGTAACAAAACCGTCATGGAATACGTCACATTAGTAGGGACCGGCACGCGAAAATTCAAAATGCTCCTAGGCGAAATTGGGCTTCAGAATTGAAAAGAGCACACTTTATGCAGTCTAACAAAACAAACCGGAACGGAATTGGTTGGATAATAAGCAAGTTATGACCGTTTAACTGCGTCCCCAGCGTGCCACCTTTTCTTCCTAGAAAGTTGACCGCAGAGTGCATACCGATATGACCGATGTACTTTATCAGACTGTCACTCGTAAACCCCTGCGCCGATTTTGATGGGACCGGTGTCATTCTAATCGCAATGCGATCTTCTTTTACATTTTTTATATACCAAGACTGTAGGACTGCGTCTACCACCTTTATATACCGAACAAACACCTTGGTAGCTCGAACTAGAACTGAATAGTAGAGTTTTTTTTTTAGTTTTATCGCCCGAGTAACACAAAATCGTCGGAGCGACAGGCCACGAGTCGCCATATTTGACATATTACGTAGCCTAACTAAATACAAATGCTGCGGCAAATTTTGCCTTTTTACCAAGGCCGTAAATTTGTCCAAAGAGTTAGCATTCACAACTTCATTAGGCAGTTGATTCCAGAACTTTACTGTTTACCAGAGTGTGAACTATTCCTGTGTTTTCCAGGTACATTTGTATATGTAACAGCGGGGCTGGGGTTCTGCTCCCCTCCCACTGACTTGGGCCAACCCCCCCTGATAGGGGAGCACCCCCCACCAAAAACGATCTTTTCCACTCTGTGTGTGAGTGCGTACATATTGTAGTTGTGTCGACACGTTTCAGGTGTGATTCGGTATTCGCATGCAGTGGTGATTACCTTAGCTGTCACCCCTGCGTTGTAATAGACTTTAGCCGTAACTGGCAGGTCGGCCGACTGCGCTGCCCTGTCAGATTAGTTAGTCTGTGCGTTAGTGTGTGCCGTGCCTACTAATACCACGCCACTTTATTGTCAACATAAATATCCGGCCGGTCTCGCCGTCTGCGTACACTACACCGGCACCGTGCATTGCCGAGCCACAACCACGCGCCTGCGAACCACAACCCCACCAACGCGTCACTGGCGACGCCAAGTGTTCAATTCAGTTGTGGATTCGTGCATTTCACTGCCACCACTACAAGGTCGAGTGTCGGTAGCTCGACCGGACGGCAACGCCACTAAGAAGACCACCGCCACCGCCGCCAAAGGTGCTAATAGGTTGAGCGTTGGTAACTCTCCTGAAGATAGCACACGATACGATCGCCGCCACCTACTGCCAAGCCATCGGGTGCAGTTTGGACACTGCGTATCATCGCCGTATCCTGTGCTTATCGCGATCTGGTGCAGTCTGGAAACTGTTCCTAAATCGCGCCATCATTCATCGCTACAAAGAAGATGACCAGTCGCAAAGTACTTTTTAGTACGGTTCTTTTCAACTGTTGGTTCGTTGCATTCGCGTACGTGGGAAGACTTTGACTGGGACGCCAATCAAGCCGACCCTGCACCGTGTTTCAAACAGCGCTACTACCGGGATGCCGATAGTCACCACTACAGACGAAACAGCTGCTGTGCCGCAATCATTTGGTTGATTGCTGAAGCAACGCCGACTCTCCAACCAAGTGGTAATTCCGTTAGTGGGTGTGTTATAGGCAAGCAACACTACTAGAACCAATGGCTAACGCAGCTCCACTCCAGCCTGCCTGCCGTCCATGGTCTGTGCCAGACGTGCCTCCATTCTGGCCGTTGGGAAGCCATGAACCGTCTAGGACCTGGGACGACTTTACCTCAGAGCTGGACCTCTGGGTTGAGCAGCAAGAGATGAAGGCTGGGGAAATGATGACGGACCATGAGAAGAACACCACCATCACCAGCCGTCTCGGGCCCGAAGCGTTTAGAAGGGTCAGAGCCAGCACACAAGTGGACAGGGCTACTACTCCACACCAGCAGTACAGAGAGGTATTGTCACGCCTGTTTCAGGTTAGAAAGTCAACAGTGCGTGCATACCGGGAACTCACTTCCATCAAACACCTCTCTGGAGAGACCAGTACTGAGCTCATGTGTTGACTCAGAAAAGCAGCCCAAGATTGTGACCTGGCCAACAAGGACCTGGACTACTTCATCGCTCTACAGTTAGTTTGTGCTATTGGTGGTACACATAAATCTGTTCAGGAGCAACTCCTAACACGCACCGCGCCAAACCTAGAGGAGTTCTTCAATGCCTTCCAAGCCGCTGAGGTTGCCAAGGCAGATCAAACAGCCATTGATGATGCAACGACAATGCCTACGGTGAGTCAAGCAGTAGCTGCTACCTACAAGAGGAAGCCAGACTCGGTCTCAAAGAAGAAATGGGGACAGAGACCACGCCCTCAACAACAGCAGTCAAGCAGTCAGCAATCAAAGCCGGGTGCAAGATGTGGCAATTGTGGTCGCGAGAGACACAGAAACCGTGACAGTTGCCCAGCCCGCAACCAGACATGCCGTTTCTGCTTCGATGTGGGACACTTCGAAGCCGTTTGCAGGAAGAAAGCCAGCTGTGGAGCTGGTGCAAGCAGGGTCATTTGTTCAGTGTCCATTGGGGCTGTACAACGCGCATTCCAGCTGACAGTGCAAGTGAAGCCAACTGATCAGCCGATGCAGTATATCACCTGTGCTGTGGATAGTCAGGCTGATATCTCTGGTCTACCGGAACCGCTCATCCAGACGCTGTTTCCTGGACTGAAGACAACTGCCACTGACTGCCGTTTGCGTAACTTCGACAGCTCCCAAGTGGATGCCGATCTTCGCACTTTTCAGTGCACAGTCAACCACAGAGATCGGTCAGCTCAGGCACTATTCTATGTGCTACCCCCTCAGTGCAGTGCCGTTTTGGGGAAGGACTGCATGCAAGAACTTTCGGGTGGAGACCTGTCTGTCAGGGCAGTGGCTGGAGCACCGCTGTCTGTACATCGACCACCCTCCAGCCCAGGGACCTACCAAGCGCTCATTGGAGGGCGCTACCCTTCTCTCCTCAGCCCTGAGCTGGGATTGATTCCAGACCTGGAGCACCGGATTGAACTGGAGCCAGACATGCAACCCTACGAGTGCAAACTGCGTTCAATTCCAGTCTACCGCAATGAGGGTGCTCTGAAAGCAATCCAGGAGCTGGCAGACCTGGGGATTTGGACAAAAGTGGACCGTTCAACAGTTGTCAACCCCATGGTAGCTGCAGGCAAGCCAGATGGGTCAGTGCGTGTCACTACTGACCTGACCCGCCTCAATCGTTTCGTGAAACCAGTGCACTTTCCACTGCCCAACATCAGAGATGTGCACCAGCGCCTAGCCAAATCTTCTGTCTTTACCACTTTGGATTTGGTAAAGTTCTACCACAACATCGCGTTGCATGAAGACAGCAAGCCGCTCACTGCAACAATCACACCCTTGGGCCTGTTCCAGTACAACAGACTGCCAATGGGACTGTGCGATGCTGGCGCTGTAGCTCAGAAGTTCATCTCTGAACTCCTTCAGGAGGTGCCTGGATGCACTCCCTATGTGGATGACATCATTGTCCATGCGCCAGACAAGGACACACATGATGAGACGCTTCATCAGGTGCTGGAGAAGTTGGACCAAGCCAACCTCCGCCTGAACATCAAGAAGTGCAAGTTTGCTCAGCCAGAAGTCAAGTTTCTGGGTCGTGTGGTGTCACATGGGTGCATCAAGCCTGCCAAGGAGAATCTGCAGCCCATCCTCAATTTTCCAGCGCCAACTACAACCAAAGAAGTTCAGCGGTTTTTGGGGATGATCAACTACCAGTCTGAGTACATCAGAGAGCTGCACCAGATGGCAGAGCCGCTCAGAGCCCTCACAAGGAAAGCAGCAAGCAAGACTGGCAAAACAAACAATCAGTTTGTCAAGTTCACTTGGGGCGACGTACAACAACAATCTTTCAAGAAGCTGAAGGAAGCAGTTTCAAAGGATCTACAGCTAGCTCTCTTCGATCCAAACAGAGAGACGATCCTGACAACTGATGCCAGCGATTGCGGCATTGGAGCCGCACTTAGCCAGATTCAGCCCAATGGCAGGGAGCAACCTGTGGCATATGGTAGCCACACCCTCGATGAGAGACAGCGCAACTACTCTGCAAGCGAGAGAGAAGCTCTGGCTGCCATGTACTTCGCTGAATACTGGGAGAAGTTCCTGCTGGGCCGCCACTTTGTGCTCAGAACTGACCACCAAGCTCTCACCTCATTGCTGAAGCAGTATGGCAATGGCAGGAAGAGTGGCAAGTTCGAACGTTGGTTTGAGCGCCTCAGTGTGTTCAACTTCACTGTGCAGCACACACCTGGCAAAGCCAACATTGTGGCGGACGCCCTCAGCCGCATCCCTGAGTCAAATCGAGCCAAGCAAGCAACCAGAGGTGTGCCAGACCCGTTCGTCAGGGCACTACATGCTGTGACTGAGCAGCTCAGTGGGCCCACCTGGTCTAGCCTGAAGAAGCTCACAGCAAGGGACAGGACACTGCAACAGGTGATGGAACACCTAAAACGCAGTACTCCCAAGGAACGGTTGCCGCCAGCACTTAGCCCCTACAAGTCTGTCTGGCATTCTTTGACTCTAGAAGATGGGTGCATTTCGCGTGAAGGTCGTGTGGTGGCGCCTCAAGCACTGTGGCAAACGATTCTACATCTTGCGCACAAGGGCCACCCCGGAATCGACAGGATGAAACGTCTGCTTCACACATGTTACTGGTGGCCTGGTATGGACACACAGGTCGGACACACGGTCAAGGCATGCCAACCATGTGAGCAGAGTTCAAAATCCACACCACGCGTGAGACAGCCAGTTCAGGAGCGACCAACGCCTACCACTCCGTGGACTGAGCTCGCTATCGACATCAAAGGCCGCTTTGCCAACGCGCCAAATGGACGTGGATACTGTGTAGTCCTGGTCAACTACATGAGCAAGTTTCCAGAAGTGTTGTGGACGGAGGACACCACAAGCACTACCATTATCAACTGGCTGAAGGAAGTGTTTGCCCGCTATGGTCACCCAGCTCAGTTACTCAGCGACAACGGTCCTCAATTCATCAGCCATGAGTTTGTCAACTTCTTGGCCAGCAGCGGCATCAGACACATGCGCGTCACACCATACAGTCCAGAGCGCAATGGACTGGTGGAGCGGTTCAATGGGACGTTAAAGGGTGTTGTGGAGACACTGCAACCTGACCCCAACCGACATGTCTGGGATGCCGCCATGCTCGATTTCTTGGCTAGCTACAGAGCTACACCAACTACTCAAGGGAAGAGTCCATCTGAGCTGCTCTTTGGATGGGCAGCCTGCCTGCCGTTCCAGTTCCCAAAGCCGACTGCAAAATCTACACCAGACACGGTCAGAAAATCTCAATCGCAGTCACGGGAGCCAGCAGTGGACAGACAGCTAATTGGCAAGCTGTACTACCCTGGGCCATATCGGAGGGGAGAAAAGGTCCATGTAAGAAGACCAGCCATGCAAGTCAGAAAGGGCCAGTCGCCTTACACTTCGCCTCTGAGGATTTTGGAAGTCCTTGGCTTTTGGACCTACCGTCTAGAAGATGGGCAAGTTGTCAATGCTCGCCGTTGCAAGCGCCACTATGCCTATACCAGTAGCCCATCAGAAGATGAGGATGTCTTGCAAATGGTTAGACCAAACAGACAAGCTGGAGGTGGGCAGCAGACTCCCCCTCAATTGCCACCTCAGCAACAGGCTCAGTTAGCCACGCCGTTCTACACGCCGCCACAGCAACGTTACAACCTGAGAGACCGGCAGCAGATCAAGAAACCCCAACGATTGACCTACGATCTGTGATACGTTGTTGTGAAGACTTATGCTATTCTATCTTTCTGCCGGCACACCGCCTCTTTCTTAAAGGAGGGGGTGGTGTCGTGTGAGTGCGTACATATTGTAGTTGTGTCGACACGTTTCAGGTGTGATTCGGTATTCGCATGCAGTGGTGATTACCTTAGCTGTCACCCCTGCGTTGTAATAGACTTTAGCCGTAACTGGCAGGTCGGCCGACTGCGCTGCCCTGTCAGATTAGTTAGTCTGTGCGTTAGTGTGTGCCGTGCCTACTAATACCACGCCACTTTATTGTCAACATAAATATCCGGCCGGTCTCGCCATCTGCATACACTACACCGGCACCGTGCATTGCCGAGCCACAACCACGCGCCTGCGAACCACAACCCCACCAACGCGTCACACTCTCCCTCTCCGATGTTTCTGGCACAATTTTTTTACAGTTTCAGACAAGGATGAGCTGCTACAATACATGTAACAGGTGGTCTGCCCCCCCCACCCGAAATATTCCAGACCCCCCGGATTGGCCCCCCTACTTCCTCCGATTTGTACTTTGGTGAGAAATTCCGGAGCAGGTGTAGAGCGGGGGGAATCAGGAACCGATCCCAAACAAAAATTAATGTTTTTAATGATTATAACTAATCATAAATTAACATGATTTATCAATAAACATCGATTATCGATTATTTTTGGAAAAATTCCAAAATCGCCCAAAATGGTCGTGTTGTATATAATTTGAAAGCCCTTCGCCTGGGGAATCTAATGATCACTACATCAACATAGGGCAAGCCCCGGGGGCCTGTTTTGCCAAATATATAAGTACCCCTAGAGACGCATCAGTATAGGCAGGCTCCGGAGGGCCTGTTTTCAATCATGGTCCGGGGGTGTGTGGGTATACCCCCTCGCCGACCAATACCCCCTCGGCCGGCCATACCCCCCACCCCCCTCCCAGACGGAGAAAATTTTCGCTTATTTAAGGCAAAATAGGCATTTTTGGCCTTTTTTGGACCCCAGGTCTCCATACCCCCTCCGGATTTTTCCGGCCCATGTATGCCTGTTCTCCAAATATAAAAATACCCCTGGAGGGACGCATCAGTATAGGCACGCTTCGGAGGGCCTGTTTTCCAAATATAGAAAGACCCCTAGGGGACGCATCAGTATAGGGCACGCTCCAGAGGGCCTGTTTTAAAAACATAAAAATACCCCTAGGGGACGCATCTGTATTGAGCACGCTCCCGGAGGGCCTGTTTTCCAAATATAAAAATACAATAGACACGCATCAGTACAGGGCACGCTCCTGAGGGCTTGTTTTCCAAATATAAAAATACCCCTAGGGGTATGCATCAGTATACATAGGGCACGTTCCGGAGTCTTATAGTAATAAGAAAGTTAATTAATTAATATCTAATCCATTTCTGACCTTCCTGATTCCCCCCAGCTACACCTAACCCTATCCGACTTTCATTCGTTAGTGGATTACCTTCCAGCCTGTTTGCGTTGGAATATGCAACTTAAATTTGGGCAAAACATATCTTTAACACTTATGAATAAACGCTGAAAATTTGAAGGAATTCCACTCATACATGGGCGTGCCCTGTACTGATCCGTGTCTATTGTATTTTTATATTTGGAAAACAGGCCCTCCGGGAGCGTGCCCAATACCGATGCGTCCCCTAGGGGTATTTTTATATTTGGAGAACAGGCATACATGGGCCGGAAAAATCCAGAGGGGGTATGGAGACCTCGGGGTCCAAAAAAAGGCCAAAAATGCCTATTGTATGGCCGGAAAAATCCGGAGGGGGGTAGGGGGTTGAGACCTCGGGGGGGGGGGGGGGGATTCCCCCCGAAAAAAGGCAAAAAAACGCCTATTTTGCCTTAAATAAGCGAAAATTTCCTCCCTCCGGGAGGGGGGGTCGGTGGGCGAGGGGGGTATGGCCGGCCGAGGGGGGGTATGGCCGGCCGAGGGAGAGGGGTATACCCCCCTTACCCCCCGGCCCATGTATGATTCCACTGACATATATAAATGAAAACGAATTATATGAAGTTAACTCAAATAAACGATTACAGGTTTTTCCGCTTTTGTACCATATTTATTGACTACACACGTTAAGCCTGAGCAGGATTCACCTTATATTGATTAGCAGAGACGCAAAACTACTGAAGGATTGTAAAGAAGCAAAATAAAAACCATTGGCTTTGGGCTGCTCAGGATCCCCAATACGTTCGTATTCGATACCCCCTAATTTTAACGACCTCATCAACTTTAACCCAATTTCCGGGATCTTTTACGAACCTAGGGCACCAAATCTGAGTGATTTTAGTAAGAGCAACACCTAAACTAAGATTTAAGCGGGCGCACCTTTTTTATTTGTTCTTTGCTTAAGAGCAAACTTTCGTTTTCTGAAAAAATACCGATTCTGCCTATGCTTAACCATGTAAAATTTCAATCCGATTTCTGGGATCTTTGGCTGCACCGATGCCGAAAAAAAATGGCTCAAACGAAAGATGATCAATGCCTCTTTGATACCGTCGGGCGCACCTTTTGAGATCATAAAATTTTTTTTACACTGACGCTGTTTTTCCGCTTATTTTAGCCGAAAACAACCGCAGCTTAGCGCATACCAAGGTGATTTGGGTGAATAGTTATGTTAAAATAATCAAAACAAAAAACCATAAAAAAGAACGCGCTTTTCTAGCCGCATTTTTTAAAAAAACATGATTTTGATCCCCGTGACACCAGTGTGGTGAAAACGCGCGAAGAAAATTAGGCACGCGGCGCGGCGCAAAATTGGCCGCCGTTGCCGGTCCCTAACATTAGTTTTCGAATGAGCCATAACTGATAACATTTGGTCAAGAGACTAGTGAACGGCAGCCGTTCAAAGTTTGGTGGGTAACCGAAAAGCGCAAAAAACTCGATTTTTGAAAGTGTCCGACCACCCTACCTTCAACTGATCGTTTGACTGTCAGATTGCAACTCCATATAAATATGGTTGGTACCGTTAGACGCACAAAAGAACGGAGTTTCCGAATATGATAGTCACTTTTTGAGATACCATGTTCAATTTTAAGATATGGCCTGTTAAATTTTATGGCGAATTGCACAAGATCAGACTAATTTTTTGAAAATCTCACAGAAGCGCTTGAAACTACTTGAAATGGTCTTTCTAGCGAGCCATAACTGATAACATTTCGTCCACAGACTAGTGAACCGCAGCCGTTCAAAGTTAGGGTGGTGCCACTGGAGAGTGCCAAAATTCCGATTTTCCAGGGTCCATAACTTGGGTTCAAATGCAGCTAGAGAAACTCGGATGACAAACTTTTTCATTTCTTATCAAGGTCTACAATCGCTGAAAGTTTCACATCTGTGCGGTGATTTTGAAAAATGAGCTGTACAGAGGTCTTCGCGTCAATGTTCGATTTTTTCGTGGACCGACTCTCACAATGAGTTTTGCTGTTTGTAACGAAAAACTGGAATAGTAGGCATGCGCAATGACGAAATTGATAATCGAATCCAACATGCTTCTCTTTTCGTTTCATAACAGTTTTAAACATGTTATTATTTTTTCAGATAAACCCGTTCAGCCATTCTCCCTATTGATGCGTAATAACGATTTCAGGCTATTTCTGCTTAAAACTATACCTACAGTATGTACTAGTGATGCAAAATTATGGAATTTGAATTTCAATTCAATTACAATTAAATTATGGGCTCCAATTAATTGAAATAGTTTTCCATTATTTTCAATTACAATTATATTTTCAAGTTAAATTATGGAACCTCGGAAAATTTCAATTATGCAATTTTTTTCAATTATTTTTTCAAGTTTTTGAAAATTGTTGTGTTTTTGCTGTTAAAAGACAGTGACAGTGACCCAGGACTTCGAAAAATCTCTATGTAAAAGCTTAGAGACACCTGATTAGCCTGCTGCCAACCAGGCGAGAAAATTTTAAAAAGTTGCCTTTTAAAAACGCATAACATGGCATTGTGGGGGAAATTTACAGATAATTCATTATTATGTATCAGTACATAATCTAAAAGTTTTCAGCATTTTTGAGCAACATCACTTCCTAGGTACCCTCACCTAAAAAGGGGGTGAACACCCATCATACACCATAAATCGTAGTCTAGTCTTGACTTTTATGAATTACAAAATAAAAAGCAGAGGATAAAATATCACAAAACAAAGTGAGTTCAGTATAGAGAGGTGACAAACCTTAAATAGGTTTTTGTTTGAATTGAAGGCATTACCGCCTCTAAGACTTATGCATTTCAGTACATTCACCACAGGAAATAATTGAAAATATAATTGAAATTCCAGGCGAATTTCAATTAAATTACAATTAAATTACGGCCCAACTTTTGAATTTCAATTAAATTAAATTAATTGAATTGAAATTAGAAATGGGCCAATTATGCGAATTTCAATTACAATTAAATTAATTTTTTACATCACTACTATGTACAAGCCTAGTGTAGGCCTGAATCGAAGACTAAAGTCTTAACATACAATGTACCTTTTAACCTAAAACTA
Organism: Sabatieria punctata; assembly: GCA_030248155.1. Classification (NCBI taxonomy): domain Eukaryota; kingdom Metazoa; phylum Nematoda; class Chromadorea; order Araeolaimida; family Comesomatidae; genus Sabatieria; species Sabatieria punctata. Next base: position 11,996 of record JASANB010000881.1, on the reverse strand, counting down.
ATGAGTGTACGTAAAGCGTGAGTTTGGATTTGTTGCTAGTATTTGTATTAGTTACAGATTTTCGACCACCAGTGACTTACCCAGACCGCCCAAAAATTTCCTTGACATTACAGATCCTGAAAAGCCTGACCTTTAGCAAAAAACAAAAAAAATACTACTACAGTACATACATAAAGTGTAGCGACGAATCATTGCGGTTGTCGATTCTAAGTTACTTGTATTGTTGTTCTATTGGTGGCCTACTTGAACAAAACGCGTCTTATATAAAGTTAGCGTAATTTTAGAATATTTCACGTTGGCTAGCCCTACTACGGCCTAACATATGATAATGACACCCTTCATGGTACCCTAACCCACCTGGTTTGTCGAAATCATGCTTTCCAGCAGAAAATTTATAATATTCTTATATTCAAATATACAAAAAATATGTATATTGAAATTTTGTTTATATATGTATATATACATATACACATAACATATACATATACATATACAAACTATCCGATCCGATCCGATATATTGGGGGGGCCTGTACGGCCCTATGATCAGACCAACATGTCCATTTCATTACCCCATATCATCTCTCTTCATTTCGGATACTATCACCAACGCAAGGCTCAACCAGCCTTGGGGGATATCTAGCGGTTAGGTATACCCGAGGCTTTAATCAACCTCAGGAGGTCCCTAACGGTTACATCGCTCAGGTCCTGGGTGGTAAGATATCTACTGCCCAGAATAGCTTGTCTACGTCCAGCCAATGCATCACATTCTGTGACCAAATGTTCAGGCGTTTCCTCCTCCTCTAAGCAAAATGAGCATGTTGGATCATCCACCAAGCCCATGATGCTGAGATGTCTATTAAGGTTACTACTGTGTCCAGTTAATATACGAACTAATGTGCATTTGTATATATGCATATACACATACATATACAAATTAAGTAGGCATATATTTGCCCACGTTGCCACACACAATACAAACAATAGTAGAACAGAACTCTGAACAACAACAGTAACAATAATAATGCAGCATAGAAGTGCATCTCTATAATTCTTCCACCCACTTCAAGACTGCATAGCCTCTACTGACATAAGCTGTAGTCCAAGTTGTTTTTGCAGTTTCCTGAACCATTCTTGTGAAAGAGCTTTCGTGAAAGTATCAGCTACCATTTTCTCTGTTTCACAGTAAGCCAATTCAATCTGCTTCATCTCCAACCTTCAGGCATCTCGAAAATACTACCATATATGGGTCTACGATCAACCCTACCAAAGTTACACTCAATTTTCTAACACTGACAAGCGGTCAAAATTTTGCTCTCCCATAGTTAAGCTCGAAAATTCATTCAAGATCGAACACATGGGGTTTTTTTCCTCCAACCAATTTCAGCTTCGCGGTTCTATATTATTTCGGACATGCTGAATCCAGCGGTCACATTGGTTTTGCTCTACGACTTTGATTTTTGCTAGAAATTTGACGTTCAAGTTAGGGTGTCCACCTGAATTTTAGAAAGGCATAGCCCAACGTATCTTGTGTCGCCCTGGTCAAAACCCCATACATGTATATATGGATCTGTTCCTCTCATCAACGAGATTACTACACTGTTCTCGAAATTTGCATATTGTACTTTGCTTAGAAGAAAGGGGCCTGACAAAAAAATCGACTTTTTTTGCAAAGCGCCAATTTTTGTGGCGATACCAGATTCGCATTCCACAACCTTCAGCCATCTCGAAAATACTACCCGCCACGAGTGGTGTGAAGGCAGCCCGCCACGAGTTGACGACGCTTTGTCCTACCGGCCGCTCCCTTTCTCTGCTCGCTGCACGCTACACGGCCACACTCCTCAGTCTCACTTCTCTCCTCTTTTTATGCGCAAACCAAAAATCAAATCAAAGCTAGCCCAGACAGTGATCACGTGACGTGACAAACAAAGTCTTAGCACGGAACCAAAGGTTACGATAACTTGGCGGGAACACAAATTAACGATAAATAATAACTAACAAACCAAATCAAATACACCTATTTGACATTCCCGGCCGACGGGAACTAGTCCACCAAACGCCGCCAGGAACCTCCTCCTCTAGTGCGCTGCGGCACCGGCTCGGTTGTGTTGGTCAGACAAGTGGGTCGGCTGCCGGCGGCGCTCCGGGTAGCGTTCCGGCATGTCACCAAACCGTCGCTTTTGCAGAGTAGGCGTCGGCGATCTATAAAACATACGTACAGTACACGTTACTGAATGCCTAGTCTTCGGCCGGGCCTTCCAACGGAACAAGCAACCGAATTGCGCGTAAAAGTGTCTTTCCGTTGGAGGTCTGTACATAGGCCGAACGACATTGGCCATCTTCACTGACAATTAATTTTGAAATTTTTGCTAAACTCCACTTGGCCCGGGGAGTAGCGTCTTTTAATAGCACCACTGTGCCGACTTTTGGCTTAATTTGACTTTCTCCTCTGGCTTTTGGCCATGTCTTAGAGCGAACATCTCTCAGATTTAACAGGTAATTAGATTTCCAGATCTTCCAGAAAAAGTTGAGCGCTTTTTGCGTTTGTTTCCAGTAGTTAAAGAAAGTCTCAGCTCGCTTGGTTTGTGTGGGTTTATACTCAGGGTCGGGGTCCATTCGGATTTTTGGTAGCAACAAATTTGGTCGACCCCCTAACAGATGCATTGGCGTCAACACTTGGTCGAAAGAATCAGTTACAGCCATCAATGGACGACTGTTCAACAGGCCTTCCACTTCTGCCACCAATGTCCGGAGCTCTTCAAGACCGATCTGTCGAGAACCAAGCACACGTTTTAGAGCATGTTTCACCGACTGGATCACACGTTCATAGAATCCTCCCATCCAGGGAGACAAAGAGGTTAAAAATTTCCACTGCACCCCTTTTTCGCTCAGATACCGATTCAGTTCGCTCTCTTGTAATAGACGCTTATTCCACAAAAACGACAAAGATGCATTAGCTAATTTAAACTGACCTGCATTATCGGATAAAATTGTTCGAGGGAGACCTCTTCTACCACAAAACCGCCTGAATGCACTGATAAATTCGTCAGTGGAACAGTCCAACACAATCTCTAGATGAACGGCTCTGGTCACTGCGCACGTCCATAGACTAATCCTCACTTTCTGAACCTGTTCTGCGCAAAGCTTAACTAGTAAAGGTCCTAGATAATCGACACCCACTGTTTCGAATGGGTACTGCCGCAACACGCGAAAATGTGGCAAATCTGGAAATGGTGGTGGTTGGAAGGTCCCTCCCGCCTGACGCAAACAAACGACACACTGACAAATGACAGATTTGACAGCTTGTCTGCCTTGTGGAATCCAGTATTCAAACCGAATCTGTGCTAGAGTCTGGTCGACACCTGCATGTAAGAGTTTAGCGTGCGCAGACTGAATTACAAGCTCAGTAAAGTAATGTTTGCGAGGTAATAGGTACGGTTCTTGTGCATCAGGAGACAAATTTGTGTTGCTGAAGCGACCCCGACATCGCAGTAGACCAGTATCATCTAAGAACAGACCTAACTGCCGAACCAAAGCTTTTTGACCCTGCCGCAGAGGGTGTTTCAACTGCGCAGACTCAGCCTGAAAGTTTGTTTTTTGAACCCAACGAATCCAAAGCTGAGTGGCTTGTCTAAGTTCTGTCACCTCAAGTCTAAGCGTTTGTGGTCTTTGACTGTGACTACGTAACCGCCGCTGCCTGATACATTTTTTCCAAGCTGTTGTCGCCTTTAACAGCCATGCAGTTACCCGTACGAGCCTGGAAAGAGTGGAAAATGACGTAATATCTAGACCGAATGGGGCTGTGGAGCCACTGACTGCAACCGGCAAGGACACTTGTTGGTTGGATTCTAAACCCAATTCCAGTTCAGACTCAACATCTTGCAGAGGAAATCTTTCATTTTGAGGCCAAGGGTCAATGGATAACCTCAACCAAGGCGGACCTTCCCACCATAGAGTATTAGCTTCAAGATCTGGATAGTTTTCCGGCTTGGTGGGAATGTCTGCCGGATTGCCTTTTCCTGGAACTGAACGACACTTTACTAGCTGATAGGCATTAATCTCGGCAATGCGCGTCTGGAGCAATTTGGGCAAGACTCGGTCTGTGGACAACCAAGCAAGCACACATTCTGAGTCGGTCCACAGGTACTGACTGGAAATACAAATGCGCAGTTGTTCATGCAGAAATTTCAACATACGCACTCCTAAGACAACTCCTAGCAATTCCAATCGAGGCAGTGTTGTTGTTTTAAGTGGAGCTAGTCGGTTTTTGGAAAAGATCAAGGCACTAGTGACACCATCAGCTTGCTCAGCTCTCAAATACACCATCGCACAGTAGGATTTCTTGCTCGCGTCAGAGAAACAATGTAATTGCAAATCGACCACTGTGGAGGTGCTACAAATCAACCGAGGAATGGAGATTTTGTCTACTTTAGATAGGCCTTGGAGAAGTTTCACTCCTTGAGACTGTACATCTGCTGGAAGTTCTTCGTCCCAACCCACTTTCAGCTGCCACAACTGCTGAGCAAAAAATTTCAAAGGAGCTACCAGAGGCGACCAAAGCCCCAGTGGATCAAAGACAGAAGCCAGCAGTGACACAACTCTACGCTTTGTTAAATCCTCAGTGAGGGAAAGCAGCTTAGATTTGGACAAGAACAATTGGTCAGTTTTCGTGTTCCAATTGAGTCCTAACAGCTTAACTGTCTCGTTGCGAGAACGATCGATATTGGGCACAGATTCCAAAAAACAGGATGAGTTCGAGCTCCACTCCCTCAGATTCATTCCTGCCTCTTGGAATAGCTTTTTGGCTCTGTCATAAAATTGAATTGCGTGATCGACAGTCGGCATGCAAACTAATACATTATCCACGTAAATGTTTGAGGCGATCAGCACCGATTCAGGACAGACAAACTCAGCTCTGTTCATGTGATGTTTGATTGTAGCCTCCAGCAAAAACGGCGAACACACTAGACCGAAACTGACTCGTTTAAATCTGAATGTACGAAGGTTTGTTTTGTCAGTGGACAGAGTGATCAAGTTCTTGAGCCACAAAAATCTCATTAGGTCCCTTTGATCTGGATCGACAACGACCTGGAGAAAAGCTTTTTCTATATCGCTGAGCAGCGCTACAGAGTTTAGCCGAAACCTACAGAGCAAACCGCAAATATCTTCCAGCCCAATCGGCCCTCTGTACAAGTTTTCATTCAGACTTCGCGTTTCTTTAGCAGGTTTACTGCTTGCATCGTATACCACACGCACTTTAGTGGTTGTACTGGACAGCTTGACCACACAGTGGTGGGGCACGTAATAGAGCAAGCCTTTCGGGGGAAGGTCATTTGGAATTTCTTCGATAATGTCCGCCCTCAGGTAGTCGGCAAAAATTTTATTGTATTGCTGAAGCAAGTCTGGATTTTGCCTAAGCTGATTGACCAAAGTTCGAAGCCGATGTAATGACACATAGTAGTTGCAAGGCACTTCTGGCTCCCCTCTCCTGAAGGGGTAGGAGACCTGGTATCTCTTGTCCTCTGTCAGATACTGAACTGTGCGATTAAAATATTCTTGTACCCAGTCATTCTCGGGTTTTTGATCTGGTGGTTTGATTCCTATAGTTTCGAGTTTCCACAGGCTCTCCAATTCAAACTCAGACGAACCTGTTTCCTGCACAAACAAAGTCGATACCACCTCTTCGGCCGCACTCACAGACTCTCTGTCATTCTGACCTGCTATTATGTAGCCGAATGTCGAGTTGACCAAAAACAATTAGGGATTCAAGGGGATCAGAGGCTGCATTTTGATAACTTGGAAAAAGTAGTCAGCTCCAAGCAAAACATCAACAATTCCAGGCTCATTTTGTTTGGGTGGTGGGTCTGCTAAATCGTAGTAAACTAAGCGAGTTTGAATTTCAAGAGTGACCGTCTGTCGATTTATCGGCTGGGTGATGATATCACACAGCGTTGCTGAAAGACGGAGCACTGACCCATCTTTCTGACGAACGCCAAACCGAACTTTGGAAGCTTTACAGGCACGAGGTGTTTGACCAAATGCCGCAATTTTGAACTCCTCATGTTCCGACTGGTCCAGCTCCAATTGATGACCAACAGTCAAGCGCAGGAAAGTTTTCTGACTACCGGAATCAAGAAGAATTCGGGCAATCTGTTCTTTGCCTGTGTCTAAATTGAACACTGGCGCGAGTGCCATTAGCAAGAGAACCTGTTTTTGTGGTTGCGACACAGTTAGAACCGGCACCTGGACTGTTTCGAGATTATTGCCTTGGTTGCTCAAGACATTGGACTCAGTGTCTGCCAAGCCATTGGAAGCCTCCACTGTCAGAGTTTTAGTCACTGTACGTAACTTCTGATCTCTTACTTTGTTTCCCTCTTGAGCAGACTTATAGAAACCAAATTTCTGCTGACAGATCGAGCGATGGTGATTTGGGCTCTGACAGTGTGCGCATTTCCTTTTTGACTGGCATTTCTGGATGTTATGGTTTGAGCGTAGACACCGATAGCAGAGTTTGTTGGTTTTAAGAAACTCGTGGCGCTGTTTTGCATCAGCATAAAATGTACACTGGTCAGAAAAATGAGCCCCTTTGCAGTAGATGCAGGTTTGTGCCATTTTAGTGACCAACGCGTGGGCGGTCGGTGTACTGCTGACAGATTTGGCGCCACTAGGACTGCTGCTAGTAGTTTTCTCACCTGTACTACCGAACTGCTGGATCAATTTGCTAACTTGAACCTGCTCAACCAAAAACCGTCGAAAGATGTCTAATCTATTCAATTCACCAGCCAGTTTGGAAGCTAGTTCTTTCATCAGTCGATCTGGAAGTTTCCGAGTCAGGTTGTCGGCTAGCAAACGTTCGCGTCCATCAGACTGACCCAACTCTTCGAGACCTCGCAGGTGCTTTTCTACATCTAGCGCAAAACCTTGAAGTGCGGTTGGACTGTCAGCTACCTTTCCTAAGGCCTGTAATGCGTTGTAGTGCGCCGTAATAAGCTCATTATCGTCGCCATACGCCTCAAGCAAGAGTTTAACAGCTTGGTCATAAGCTGATGCCGTCATAGGTAGTCCATCAATCGATCTGGCTGCCAAACCAGTGACAAGTGATTTCAAGTAAGAGAATTTCTGGGTTTGCGAGAGCTTAGCGTTATTGTGGATACACTGCTCAAAAGAGACCCAAAACTCCTTAAAGTGGAAGACATCACCAGCGAATGGTTTTAGCTCTAGCGTCGGAAGTTTAACAGCAGAAGACTGGTCCACCGCAGAGGAAGAAGTCGCCAATGCCGACTTATTACTACCCTCTTGGACAAAGTGCTGCATCGATTGTTGAAACCGCTTCTCTGCTGCTGCCATTTGCTCGCTGTGCTGGATTTGGATCGTCTCCAGTTGTTCTCGATGCCTTCGTTCCGTCTCTTCCTGCTGTCTCTGGAATCGATCATCCGCCTTCGAAATTTGCTGCTGCAACAACGCCAGGAGGGCCACAAAGTCCCCTGAACTGGCTCCGGGCGGGTTAGTTGTCGCGCTACACGTTTCTGCCTTTGGCAGATCGGCTTTAAGAGTCGTAGGTGTTTGTGTAGCCGTAAATTCCTGGAGAGTTTCGTCCAGTTGCGTTCCCGCTTCCTCTATCCTCTCCTTTACTCGGAGGGTAAACTGACTGAATTCGGTCGCTTCGAGAGGACAATCAACGAGTAGAGGAGGTAGTTCTTTTTCTAATGCGGCCATTTTCTTTTCAATTTCAAGTAGTACATTCGAGTACATTTGGCCTTTTTCCCGCGTAGGTTGTGCCCACCGTAAATTGGAATTTTGTGCAATTTGGCTAAATAACTCAGCAACGGCGCTTGTGACTTCATCTAACTGCTTGGTTAATTTTTCTTTTTGCACAAGAAACTCTTTGCACCGTGCACATGTCCATTGACTAGCGCCCACACTTTCCGGCGGTGGTCGGTTTGACATTTTTGCAAATTTTAGTGAGGCAAGGGTTGGCCTAACAATTCCTCCCTAACCACAAAGCCACTACCTTTTGGCTCGCTGAGTCACCGTACGCGTTGCCTTGCGGTGGGGAGCCATTTTGCAGAGGTTGTTGCCACTCAAATCGACGAAGTTCGATTGCAGACAATTCTTCTTGCAGCCAGGTAGACGGTCTGATGCACCATGTGAAGGCAGCCCGCCACGAGTGGTGTGAAGGCAGCCCGCCACGAGTTGACGACGCTTTGTCCTACCGGCCGCTCCCTTTCTCTGCTCGCTGCACGCTACACGGCCACACTCCTCAGTCTCACTTCTCTCCTCTTTTTATGCGCAAACCAAAAATCAAATCAAAGCTAGCCCAGACAGTGATCACGTGACGTGACAAACAAAGTCTTAGCACGGAACCAAAGGTTACGATAACTTGGCGGGAACACAAATTAACGATAAATAATAACTAACAAACCAAATCAAATACACCTTTTTGACACATATATGGGTCTATGATCAACCCTACCAAAGTTACGCTCGATTTTCTAACGCTGACAAGCAGTCAAAATTCTGCTCTCCCATAGTTAAGCGCAAAAATTCATTCCAGATCGAACACATGGGGTTTTTTTCTCCAACCAATTTCAGCTTCACGGTTCTATATTACTACGGACATGCTGAATCCAGCGGTTACATTGGTTTTGCTCTACAACTTTGATTTTTGCTAGAAATTTGACCTCGAAGTTAGGGTGTCCACCCGAATTTCAGAAAGTGTTGTTGTCTTGTCGGCATTAGAAAATCGACTGTAACTCTGTCAGAGTTGATCGTAGACCCATATATGGTAGTATTTTCGAGATGCCTGAAGGTTGAGGAAACCGGACATGGTATCGGCGCAAAAATTGGCGCTTTGCCAAAATAGTAGATTTTTTGTCAGGCCCCTTTCTTCCAAACAAAGTAAACTATGCAACTTTTGAGAAGAGTATAATAATCTCGTTGATGAGAGGAACAGATCCGTATATACATGTATGGGGTTCACACCACGCATAAATTCGGGACAGTGCTGGATTTACCTAGCACCAAAGATTTTTGAACAGACTTTAGTACGAAAATTAAAACGAGGATTTTTAAATTTCGTATTGAATACGAAAACGAGAATTAGAAAAATATGGAAACGAAAATTAAACGAATACGAAAATTAAATGGAGCCAATACGAAAATTAATTTTCGTTACGAATTTTAATTTACGTTTTATGCATACCTAGCAATAAATCAGCTGAATTATTAGCAATCTAGCGAATTCTAAACGTGCAAAAGCATTTTTTACTGTATGTAATGTCCAAAGCATTTTTTGGCTTGAGCAAGTATTTCAGAAAGCATAATAGTTTAACTTGCTGTAGATTACTGCAAAGGATTGGCGCAACTAGACACTATTTTGCGAAATCGTACATACAACCAGGGATGTGAGGTGGGAAAAAAACACCAGAAAAAAACTGTTTTTTTCCGGAAAAAAACCGGTTTTTTTCCTAAGGGTCGGAAAAAAACATAAATCGCGGAAAAAAACTCAAGCTAAAAATAGCTAATTTACGTCATTTTTCGTTTAAAAAATGGACTTTTGCTATGTATAATAGGCCATACTGACTCAAAACTGTTAGAAAAACAACAAAAAAGACCAAATTTGGCATGAAAAAACAAAAATGCAAACTGCTGTAAGAAAATTTGCATATAGCGTTATTTATGGAACCTGTCAGGCACAGTTTCATGCCTGTTTCGTGATTTATATCAATGTAACACGTGTATTTCTGGTCTAACAAGACTGAGGAAGGCGCTAGAAAGCGTTAGGAATCATAAAACCAGCCTAGGATACTCAGAACTTGGGCTGGAGTTTTTTTCCGCGATTTAGGAAAAAAACCGAAAAAAAACCTGAAAAAAACTGGAAAAAAACAGGCCGAGGTTTTTTCGTAAAAATATACAACCCTGCATACAACATACATACATACATACACTATCTTGACATCATTACCTTGACATCAAAAGGAAGTTGGAAAATTTCCACTGGTGCAAAGACGGTTCGTTTATCATCAGTCTGCCTCGAATCGAAAAGAAAAAGATGTTGGCACATCGCAAGCAACTCAAACACTACAAGCCCTATGGTTGTGTTGTTACTCTAGCCGACGATCATACCGGTGAACAGCTGGAGGAGAGAAGGAAGTGTCAGGCGGTCTTCAAAAAGCTAAGAGAAGAGAAAAAGGTCTGTAAGATGATCGGTTATAATAAGATTCTGTTGAATGGAGAAATCAAGTTGTACAACCAAATTGTGGAATAGAATATTAGGCAATAGGATTGTATGCTGATGTATTTTTGTGAACATTTGAAATTAAAAGGTTTGAAAACAGCAAAATATACTTCACAAATCAGGCCTACAAAACATTCTGATTCAGCACTTGACACAGTAATATACAAAAACTTTGCGCTTTATTTTGTTACTCTTAAATCAAGAAGCAAATTTCTTACACAACTAAGCATAAGTCAATTATATTATGTTTAACAATATTTCGGCTCTTTCTTTATGTTTATTAAGATGCTCTTTGAAATATTTTCACTTAAATTGATTTGCTCCTTTATAAATGAGTCATAAAAAATTTTTTCAAACTTCTTGCTCTTTTCCTTGGGTCTAAGAATTAGGTATATGTATACTTTAGCTTCATACTTCCATCAAACAAAATATGCCTCCATGTCGAAGCTTCTAGCGCGTTTTTTGTGTCAATAACTATTGCAAGTACTTACAAAAACATACTATGACAGATACAAACAAACAAGGCCCACAGTCCCCTGGCCTGGGTTCTAAAATCACAGGGAACCCTGTCGACGGTGCGGTCACGGCAGGAGCCGTCGATGGTCCCTCCCTTTCCACACCTCGGCTCAGTAGGTCTGCCGCTGCTGACAGACAGGCCAGTTCTAGTGATGAGGCCTTTGGCCCTGATGTGGCTGGTCAGTCTGGAGGCGAACACTTTGGGGGTGAAAATCGGGCTGTGCCTGATACTTATACTTTTACTTCTGGGGTTGCTCAACATCGGGATGTAGGCTTATATCAATTGTATGACCATAATAAAGAACAGTTTCAATTTACAACTACAATCAGACACAAGATCAACAGATGTGACAAACGGAGATGCTACTGCTGCCCAGCAATCCATGAATATAGCTTTTTGAAATCACACATTACTAATAAACAGTTTGTCTCTATAAATCACAGCAATGTACCACTTACATGCTGTTCTAAAAATGTCATATATTTAATAACATGTGGAAAATGTGGAATACAATACATAGGGCAAACAACAAGACCACTTAAAACACGATTTAGTGAACATAGGCGAAATATCATTAAACAATTACACAACTCATATTTAGTTAACCATTATAATCAATCAGATCATAGTTATAAGGATGCCAAATTACAGATTATAGAAGGAATATATGCCAGTGACAAAATCAGGAAAACATTAATTGACAGAGAAGATTTTTGGATTAAAGTATTTAATACTGTGTATCCATTTGGTCTTAATGACATGATTAAAGGCTATGGAAATATCTCAACAGGTATTAATTCAATGGAAAATAACAAACAACCATACTTTTGTATTAAGACTCTGAGAAAACCAAGGAGTCATGGTCTTAGATATAGGACTAAAAGAGATAAAAATAAAACACAAACCATTGATGGTATTAAAGAAATAATGAAAACAAACGATCTGAGACAAATATACATAAAATTGAGAGGAATGACACATAGAAACATGCTTCTGTGTATAGAAGAATTTAATAAAGGAACTTTTAACACATGCGGTGAGCAAGAATTCAAATTCTGCAAGCATATTTTGCAGCATATTTTAGGACATGTGAAAAGATAACAAAAGATGTAACAAAATATTTTCTAAATGTGCAATTTATTAACAAAGGGATGGAGCTTATAAAGTTACACACTATTTTCAAAGACAGGTCATTAAAACGCATGCTGCCATATACAGCCAAAAAACCTGAGCAAGTTATTGT
>JASANB010000880.1:0-35045 GCA_030248155.1 Sabatieria punctata | reverse complement strand
GCTACGACAGCCTATCGTGAGATATGTACTGTATAGGTTTTATGTGTATGTTTTGAAACATAAGTATGTTTGTTTTGGGGAAACGTGTTTTTTCATGTTTCTCAATATGCAGGTCAAATATGTTTCTATGCAGTGGCGTATCCAGGGGGTGTAGGGTGTGTACACGCCCCCCCCCTTTGCGGTGGAGGTAGGAAGAAAAAGTCTGTCAAAAAAAATATGAGAAACCAATGAATTATGTACTAAAACTGTCTATTTTGTGCTCAGAATGCCTTCTAAAATGCGTTATTGAAGGCCAAATTTACAAAATTTTCTCGCTCTGGTCGGGCAGAAGCCCAACCAGGCCATTATACACTACTAAAACTTGTATGTAATTTCTGTAAATTTTAAGCTCGGAATGCGTTTTAAACGCGTTTTTGAAGGCTAATTTTGCTAAATTTTCTTACCCTGGTTGGGCAGCGGCCCAACCAGGCACTTTCAAAATTTTACACCCACCCACCCCCCCCCAGTCCAAAATCCTGGATACGCCATTGTTTCTATGTATGTACGTATATGCTTCTGAAAACATATACATATTTTTGCTATGGGAATTCATGATTTCATTACTTTTGTTTATCGTAGATACTAAGCTCTATAAATCTAACAACCACTTAAACTTACTGCGTCTAAACTGTTACATGCATTTTTATGGAACAATTAGCTTGTTATTACTGGAGCCACTACCTACTAGTACTTATATATGTACGTACCATATGGTGCTGTTAGTACCCCCTATTTATAGTACCCGGGGTACTATAAACGGCACGTAGTACTATAAATGGAGACAGATTTTTATTCTGAAATGAGCTGTTATAAATACAAAACCTGCGAAAAATACAGTATTTTTGGTGGTAAACCTTGTTTGCATGAAGAAAAACAGTAGATAATGCAATCATAGAGGTTCTGATGTAACCTATTTTTTACATCAAATCGGTAAATTGAGCAAATAACTTCACATACTATCGTTAGTTTCTTATAGAGCAGATTTCGTAGGTGCCATATATAGTACCCGGGTACTATAAACAGCACTATGAGGTACATACATTCAGTAGTGTTATGTTTTCTAGCCGGAGAATAAATACCCCAAATCCCCCATAGTACAGTATGTGCATAGGCCATCACAAAGGTTGTCTGTGCCGAAAAGGCCATGATATAATAAGCTCTTTTGACTGGGCATAACCTAGTGGCGGCGTAGAAATACATAAATAAAGTAGAGTTATAGATTGGCAGTAGAATAGAAGGTCCCCATTTGAAGGAATGTCAAGTAGGGGGATAATCTTTGTGGGGAGTGAACTGAAAGTGGTACAACGGCCTGTAAAAAGTTGTGTCAGAGGCCGACTGAGAATTGCAGCCTTGCCATCTGACCAGCACAATGCAAAACGGCTTGGCCTTGGCTGCCCGTCGCCACGACCCTCTCGAAACCGTTTATCGCCCGCCCTTCTACATTATCATCCGACCTTCCCGTTCCGGTATTATCTATGCACACCACACTAATGGCTTACGACAAACCGGGCTCTATGTCTGCCTCCCCACATCCCCACCGGATATGGCCTGGACACTTTCTTAAATCCGAACTTACAGTATATATCTCTGTATTTGAACCTAAAGTAGTATTCTTGAGCGATTTTTAGAAAGAAACTACGTACTTTTCACTATCGGAGCTCTCCTGTCCATTGTGGTTAGACCCTTAAAACGGTTCCCTTTTCGACCAGTGACTTTTGACCTCTATAGATGGGACAGTCATACAGTGATTCTCTATAATAATGGTATGTAACGTACCACAGCCCACAGGAGTGCACCCCTTTGCGGTGGAGTACGTAGGAAGCAAAAACCGGTCAGCAATGAGATCCCAATTCACAAAACTTTGAAGTTCATGCTCATAATAGCTTTTAATGCATTTTTAAAAGCTATATTTCCCAACAATGGCTCTAACATTTTTTCTCCTCATTGCAAAGTTCACTTCCTATAGATTAACTATTCGGTCCATATAGGAAACGAACAATCAATAAAACAAAATGACTGAATCGACCGTGTAAACAATTGCGCATCACTCAACTGAAGAAATCAGGTGATTCACCAGAAAAACAAGCGAAAAATTTCGACTTTAAGGTCAAAATAGATCCGAACTAAATTTGAGAGGCAAATCACAGTGACTTACACAGAACAGTGCGCTAAAATAGAACATGGTTTGAAGAAAGAAAACTTCCGGCAGGGAGTATAAGAAGCACAAAAAACAAGAAAATCAGTCAGCTATAATAAAATCGGACGAGATACAAGAGAGCAAGAGCGAGAGTTGATGAGAAACTAAGAAAAGAGGTCTCAGTCAGCACCAGAAGAATAAGATTGCTTGAAACATGTGTTGTGGGCGCGAGAAAAACTGCGCGAAAACAGCGGCAACCCGTTGCGATCAGTTACACCATAACATCTGTCTTGGAGAATAATTCCAGGGACAGGTTTCTAATCGCGTCTTTAAACTTTTGACTCGTTAAAACCAGTAGCTGACTAATCGAATAAAACTGCGCTAATTGCGGCCGCTCTGCCTGCGCACATCCACCGTTTAGCCCTCCTGCCTTTATTGGACAATTTCCGTCAAGGCCGTCCGGATATAAAAAGTTCAGGTCTAAATTTGGAACACTGAAATAACGTCGCTGATGAGGTATTTTCGGTCGCGAACGCCTTTTTAATTACTTTGTTTTGGTTCATTTCTCTATTCCTTTTTGTCTTTTAGGAGTTTTCAGTTCTGATTTTAGGGTGATCGTTAAAAATTTACAGTCAGAGGCATAGTACCGGTACTTAGGATGGCCAATTACAATTACCCTATAAGGACCGAACTGTACGGCACCACTTCCATACATGTACAGTATATGCCGTTACCCTTTCGAACATACGTGTTAACAGGGTTTTCGGACCGGTCTGAAGGTCTAAGCCCATATGCATACATCTAACAGGGAGGTCGGGGTCTGCCTCAACCCGCCTTAAGCCAGACCCATACGATCGGGATCTACCGGAGACGATTTTTCGACCCCCTACGATTTTCTGGCACGTAATTTTTTGAGCAAATTTTGCGATTTTTCTACAAGTTCGGACATTAATTGCTAAAATCGCCAGTAAAACAGCACTTTTTAGCTGTATTTGAGCCCAAATTAGCGATTTGTTTGCGATTTATAGGCGAAAAAATTCGATTTTTTGCGATTTTTGAGCGTTTTCTAGTGCTTAACCAGCTCCCTGGAATTTGGGCTCAAACCCCCGGCCGGCATCAGCACCTGGCAATCGGCAGATGACCTGTTATACATGTGTAAGCCCATGTACGTATGGCCAACCGGACGTACGTAATTCGGAAATGGAACGAGATTAAGTATTTTTGGATAGGCCCGTTCGAGTAATGTTTCAATTATTGTGTATTGCAAACGACCTGATACGACGAACGTTAGTACTAGGGTTAAAAAAGGTGCATACGTACGTATCGGAGAGCATAACAGCTCAGGTCAGGGCCGGCGGGGAGGGAGTTCCGTCAGGTGAGGGTCCAAGGGGGTTTCGCCCAGGAAGGGAGTCCAAATTCTCGAAAAACTCCAAAACGCCTGGAAATTGTTTTTAGCATGTTTTTTTCAATAAGAAGGATAACAGTCGCTATTTTAAGCGTTTTAGAGCTAAAAACAAGCAGAAAGTGACAAAAAGGGTTTCTATAGTACCGATTTCTCTTCAACATCAGTAATGGAAACGTCAAATCTGTTACCATTGACTTCTTAATTGGAGTTTAGGCTAAAAATCAGTGATTTCTGAACCAGTTTGTTAGTACTGGAGTTGTTACTGGTACTTGTATTTTGAGTTGGGGCCTGGGGGCTCAACTGTCTCGGAGGGGGTGGCCTGTCTAACGGGGGAGTAACCCAAACCCCCATTTACTGTTGCTATGGGTATTCGAATCTGAATTGGGTATGGGTATGGGTAGGTATTTTTTAAAATACCCATACCCGGGTATGGGTATGGGTAGGTATTTTAAAAATACCCGGGTATCGGGTATAAATCGGGTATTTTTCATCAAAATCACGAATAACCTTAAAAATGCCAAACTGGAATTGGTTTTACAAAAATTGATTTTAAACCGCTTTTTTTGGACAACTATTATGTACTCAGTGTAGCTGATGTAGTAGTAACTGTTACAGTTTTACTTCACAGTTATTAGAACACTTCTGAATTTTCGAATACTTTTTGTAGATTACTAACATTGGCAAAAAAATCCAATTAGTTTTAAAGAATCTGGAGTATAATATCTAATAGTTTATCCTGATTCTGGGTCACCCAACCTAGTTGCATAAAAATTTCAGCTTGCTGTAATACATCCCAGCATTAAGACCAAGTGCATAGAAACGTTGTAACCTTCTAATTAGAGTCCAACTACATTTACTAGCCTTACAATGGTATTAGGGCTCGTGCGGCTTTTGGATAGCAAAATTCCCTGACCTTTCCCTGACTTCTCCATGACCAACAAAGTCACAATTCCCCGACCAACCAGGGTAAGGAAGCTCCAGTCCGTGTGAGAAAATTTCGAAAAATTTGCTTTGTAAAACGCATATAATAAACGGTATTCAGAGAGTACAAATTTTCGGTTTAAGTAGTAGTAAAAAGTGAGAAGACCGATTTTCAAAAAGGGTGGTGTGTAAACCCCTGACAGGACTATGTGGCTGCGAGATGTTCCTACGGCTATAAAATTTTTCCCTGACCACACACCAAATTCCCTGAATTTTCACTGATTCCCACACTTTTCCATGACTCCCTGACTTTTCAGGTCCCGCACGAACCCTTTTTATCCTAAAATGGAGCACCAAAATGGAAGTCGGATTTCTATTAGCAGTAAACGAGAGGCAAGTAACTTACTGTATGCACGCAAAAATCTTTTTATGTAACGTACGAACATTTGTAAAAATTCAGCTTAAGTCAAATACCATGTTTCATGCATGTAACATACACAGTATGTTTCATGTAGCATACACAGTATGTACTGTGAACTTTGCAGTGAGAGATTGAGGTGTATAACAACAACCCAGAGCATTCCTTTCTGAGCCCACAAACGTTTCTCAGTAAGATGTTTTCATTTTGTTTTATGCATAAAATTAAAAAAAGCCAAAAAGCTTAATTACACAATTCTTGAAACAAATTAGATGCATCACTAACCTTTCCGAAACAGTAAAGTGACTGCATGATGCAAGGCAAAAACGGTATTTATGTTTAGCACTTCCATAAGAGAGTTTTTACAGAAATTAACGTGTGTTTGTGCGATTTTTTTCTAAAAATACCCATTCAAATACCCGGTATTTTTCAAAAAATCGGGTATACCCGGGTATGGGTATTTCAAAAAGTACCCGGGTATGGGTATACCCATTTTCAGGTAGTTTTGCTCAAAAATACCCAGTTTCGGGTATGGGTATGGGTATACCCGATCAACAGTACCCCCATTACATGCACATATATTATTGGGTATTGTAGTTTCCAGCTCCCTATACGCAGTAACAGGAAAGTATCGCAATGTACACATAAAAGCCATCTATTGAAAGGTAAGGAAAGGTAAGAACCTAGCATTTACGTAGTTTGCGCCAAGACAACAGAACAGGCTGACAGCCAGCAACCAATATTTGAGTGTTTAGCGACAGGTGACCAAATCAGTAGAGTCGTAAATGACCAATAAATATGCGATCTCACAATTAAACTGACACATGTCAACGGTGAGTGCCATCAAGCGTGCACGGAAAGGCGACATTGCATAAAAACCGGATTAAGGTGCGCGCAACAATCTTACACTACCACCAACAAACTACAAACCAAACCACCTAACTAACTAACCTCCATATTGCAGGCAGACAAGAGTTGGTAGTTCCCATTGACAGCATCGATCGGCTGAGTCAGACACAGAGCATCAATCATAATCGTTCAGAAATGGCCCGCTCGCTGAATCAGATAGAGATTATCCGTCTGGCACACATCAAACCGTGGCCGCAGCAAATACGCCTACTACACACCTAGAGCAGGTGCAAGAAGAATGTCTAGAACTCATGCTGGGGTATGCAAATATGGCCGGCCAGTTTTAGAAGCAAAGGTGATGTTTTGACGCCACGGCGCGACCGCGCAAACAAAGACCATGTTCCGCCTTGATCTGAGGCCAAATTGTGACGGTCTTTTGAAGTTATGTTAATCCATAGAAAAACTATTAGGTTTTGCGCTATAGGAAGTTTCTAGAAGTCGTTTTTGGTCCTGAATCATAATCCATTTGTATAGGACAAAAACATTACTCGCCGGGGCGGGTATTGGTTGATAGTCTGAGCTCAAGTTCTAGGGGAGGGGTAGTAAGGTAATAAATACGCTCAAAAATCGTAAAATATTGCTAATTTGGGCTCAAATATAGGTTCAACATAAAAGCAAACTAATTAGTAACGGCATACAGTACCTATAAGACGGGTATGACTGCTGCCCTCACCGAGTATGGTATGGTTAGACGCCCCGGACGGGACAAATGCCCCTCCGATTTTTCTTGGGGTAACTTTTTCTTAACTTCAAAGTAGAAAATTGCAAAAACTTCCTGTAAAACAACAATTTTTAGCCGAGCTGTAGCGATCTTTCAGAACAAAGAGCAAAGCGATGTTTCAACCAGTTCTAAAATAACTCTGTCCAAAATTAGTTACAATGCGTGTTAGTTCTCTTTTCTGCATCGCTTCAAATAATAGTTCTCCTGTTCTAAAGCAGACACTATGCACAAGTTTAGATTAATTAAGAAGACTACTAAAATTACAACTTCTCCACAACCAAACAAGCAAACAAACAAACCTTTTTCCAGTTGAAAAGGCCCAGCCAGAAAAACCCTCCGACGCCTCTAAAAACGGTGTCGGCCTAGCGTAGCCAGTAAAAACGGCCAAAGAGCCTGGAAGGCCACTCAGGTGCAAGGACGATCGTGAGCCGGCGATAACACCTGTCGAAGGACGACGCAAACTGGCGGCGGTAGAGATAAATCAAGGAGCAGTTGTATAGTCATGCTGGCTGTCACGTCTGCATTACCTGAATAAACACCCTAATTTGGCCAGATTACAGTCCTCTGTCACATCCACTCAACTGCGCCGGCGCCCAAGGCACCGCACTAATGGCCAGAGCGCTCCTCTGTCAAAGCAACTTAAGTCGTTCGGCGATTAGAGACGCGCCCACGGTGGCGCTTTGCTAAATCTCTCTGACCAACGTCACACCCCTGCACACATGGACAATCCGCTACTGTTTGATGGATGCATACTACTGTATATGGAATTGGGGTTAAAAGCCAAGCCCCTAAAGTTGGGCCGAAGTTGCCGAATAAACGTGGGCATAGATAAGAGGGGTCTGGGGTCTGCCGCCAACACGACTTAGGCCAGACCCTCCGATTTTTCTGGCATATTCTTGCAATCTTTTTGAATTACATTGCTGTAAAACAGCACTTTTTAGCTGTGTTTTAGACAAATTAGCGATATTTTCACGAATTTTGAGCGTTTTTAGTACCCACTAGAATTTGGCTCAGACCTCCAGGCCGGCGCCAAGGCCCGCAACCCACTTTCCCATCGGCCGGTGACCTGTAGAGATGTAAGACATTGACTTAATTGTAATTAAAATTCGCATAATTGGCTCGTTTTTAACTTCAATTCAATTAATTTAATTGGAATTCAAAAATGGGCCATGATTTAATTGTAATTTAATTAAAAAATGTACAGTTCAAATTGAAATTCGCCCGGAATTTCGATTATTTTTTCCAATTATTTCTATTGAATTATTTTTCTGAATTTAACGAAATGTGTAAGCTTTAGTTAGAGGCACAAATGACGTGAACGAAACAGTCTTGGTTAGTGTCGACTGTGGGAGCGCGTGATGATACCGTAGCCGATGAGAGGATTGAACCATTTGACAGTGCCGGAAGCTCGCGAAGTGATGGGTGAGGGACGGTGATTGGTAGACTTGGAAGTAGGGCGCACATGAGAACCAGGTGACTTGAGCACAGCGACGAACGGCCGGTTGAACTGGGGACACAGGAGTAGCCTTGGCAGGAGCAGACTTGGTAGGGGAGACGGATTGTGAACGACTGTGACGGGCCAGCTTCTGTAGTAACCGAGTAGATCTTATGAGGCTGAGCGGGATCGGAAAGCTGGTGAACCATGTGCTTCTTGCGATTCGGTAGGGGAGAAGATTTGACGAACGCGGCAGAGGCATTGTAGGTACTCTCCGTGGAAGGAAGTCAAGTGAACTGAGACTTGAAGTCATTGACGAGCTTGACCACGTCTGGATTGGACGGCTGTTGAAGTAGGGTGAGGTGAGAGCAACTGGACGGGTATCCCATCTGGATGGGTATCTCATCGTGGCGTATCTACTGTTGGCAAAATATTGAATTTGTGGAATACATAACATATACATATACATATATGTATATGTTTTCCGATGACGAATACATATACATAATATGTATATGTATTTTTTCAAAAAATATGTACATAAAATACATATTATACATATTTTTTCAAAGCCAGGTTTTAAGTTGAAAAATGCTGCTAAAAGAGTTGTTTGTGAGTGAAATTAGAAAGGGTCTACGCTTGGACCTGATTAGAATGAAATTGATTCAGTACGTCAGTCAAATTAGTAATAATTTCCACTTTTAAGTTCTGTTAAAAATCCTCCACGTACAGTCAGTCATTTTTTGTGTGGGAGTAGGGATGGGCACGAAAATTAAATCCGTTTGAATTTCGTATTCGTTAAATCAATATTTGCCCATTTTAATTTTCGTATTCGTTAGTCGATACGAAAATCAAAATGCCTAATTCATATTTGTACGAGTACGAAAATTAATTTTCGTTACGACGATATGAGTCTATTTTGTTCCAAAAAAATTAATTTTCGTATTTTCACGGTAGGTTTTAGACTGCAAATTGGGACCCAGTTTAAACCTTTCAGTATTAAAATAAGCCTTAAATACCAGTTATGAATGCACATATTCTCTAGAGCATGATTTCAAGCTAACGCTAGCACATTTTGACATGGACAACTAAATCGATTTTGATTAATAGTTTTGGTTTTGATCTTGTAACGCAATACTTCTGTATGCTTATATTGCACATACATACGTTCATTGCAGGTACCTATGTACTGTAGTGTGCGCTGTGAGCCTTTAGATTGTCCCTAAGTGGACAGTCAAGCGTTGTGTGCGTAGTATACTAATTCAAGAAAGTGATGAACGATTGTACTAAAGATGAACAAGTTCCTTGGCTTAAATAAGTTAGAAATGCTTTCTACGTTAAATTGCTAATAATTCAGCTGATTTATTGCTAGCTATACATGAAACGTAAATTAAAATTCGTAACGAAAATTAATTTTCATATTAGCTGTATTGAATTTTCGTATTCGTTTAATTTTCGTTTCAATATTTCTCTAATTTTCGTATTCGCATTCGATACGAAATTTAAAAATCCTCGATTTAATTTTCGTACGAAAATTAATTTTCGTGCCCATCCCTATGTGGGAGACCTGTGCAATGAACTTTGTTTTTGAAACCGCAATAATAATTTCGTCTAGGTCAACTAGCAAAAGAAAAGAGCATTTTTCTCCTGCCATTTATCCATTGAATTTGAAAATCTAAATGTTCCCTCATTAGAACTCCTTTTGGTCGCCTCGCACCACTTTACACGGTGATGGTATTACTCAATTAAAACACCAAATCTGTGGTTTTTCTACCACTGGAGCAAATTCAGACATTGGCATCCTAAGAAAATGTAATTTCATGCTATGAATGGCAGGCTGAGACTTGAAAATGCAGCATTTCATCAGAAATTCAATATGTATTTTCAAATATGTTTTTTAAATACATAATGGCCTCAGAATACATATACATAAACATATTCTCTGAGGAATACATAAACATATACATATACATATATGTATTCCAAAAATAATACATAATATGTATTTTTTACATATACATATACATATATGTATTCCACAGTAGGCGTATCCAAGGGGGTGTAGGGTGGGTACACCACCCTTTGCGGTGGAGGTACAATACAAGTACAGTAGGTACATAGAGAAAGTCGGCCAAAAATAAGCGAAACTCATACAGTAGATGTAACAGGTCATCCGCCGATGGGGGGAGGGGGACGCCGGCCGGGGGGGTCTGAGCCAAAATTTTGGGGGAGGGGGTGTGCACTAAAAAACGCTCAAAAATCGAAAAAATCGCAATTTTTTTGGCTAAAAATTGCTAAAAATCACTAATTTGGGCTGAAATACAGCTAAAAAGTGCTGTTTTGCAGGCGATTTTGGCAATTTTTGTGTGTGAAATTGTAAAAAATTGCAAAAATTTGCTCGAAAATTTACTTGCCAGAAAAATCGGAGGGGGGGGGGTCGGTGAAATCGTCTCGGGGGGGGGGGTCTGGCCTAAGTCGGGTGGGGGCAGACCCCCCAGACCCCCCTGTTACATGTATTGCGAAACTAATGAATTATGTATCAAAACTGTCTATTTTGTGCTCAGAATGCCTTTTAAATGCGTTTTTGAGAGCTAAATTTTCAAAAATTTCTCGGCCTGGTCGGGGAAAAGCCCAACCAGGCCACTTTAAACTTAAAACTTGTAATTTCCGTTAATTTGAAGCTTGAAATGTGTTTTAAATGCATTTTTGAAGGCTAATTTTGCTAAATTTTCTTACCCTGGTTGGGCAGCGAGCGGCCCAACCATTCACATTCAAAATTTTACACCCCCTTTCCAAATCCTCGACGTCGACACGCCACTGTTTTGGAATGTGGCGAGAATGCGCTGATAACGGTCAGTCAGCCTGTTGTTCCATAAGACGTTGAAGAAAGTACTCTTCACATCGTTGTTGGTCTTCATCATAACGCTGTTGTGGTTGCCGAAGAGGTTGCAGGACCGTAGGAGATGAGATTTAGGAGGAAATTTACTTAAACTAATAATAATTTACTTGTACAGTCATGTCTCGTTAATGCGGATATTCGCCTTCCGGACAAGGTTAGGCCAGGTCCCAATTTTCCCCATGTTGGATGACTCGTTAATCCGGATCCGGATTCGTTAATCCAGACAGAAGATTTGGGGTTCCAACTTCGAAATTTGTCTAGCAAAGTGATTCCTAATCCGGATTTGTTAATTCGGATAAAATCCATGCGCAATTTTTTAATTTAGCCGTGAATTTTCAATTGAATAATGCTTTTCGTTGAGTCAGAATGTCAAAAATATAATTACTGTATGATTATAACAGCAACAGTAATACGAATGCGGTAGTACCTGTTAGGTAAAAAATATTTGTGTGCAGTATATATGTTACCGGCTCCGCCCGAGTTCAGGCTGCGCCCGAGTACTTGGGCGCAGCCTAACCCAGCTTTATCAGTTTGTCAGAGTTGCCCTCTTTTAGTCTGTCTGAGTCTGTATGTCTGAGATGGCTAGCAACTTGGAAGTGACCCGTTCTCGAATGAAGGCAGAGTTTCTGCGAGACCTTCCCGAACACTATGGCCGTCGTTTTGTCCGTAAAAGAAGGACTTTATGAGCTGGGTACCAAGGACGGGGTCTTGAAACAGAAGTATGTCCGATCAGAGTTTGAACACTGTACAAAGAAGTTTTTGTCAGTGGAGGAGGTCCCGAAAGACCAGGAGATTAGTTTGAGGGAGGCTTCCACCAAAGCCTCTGTGGGGACCGGTCAGGGTTTTGTGAAGTGTGACTGCAAAACGAACTGCCGAAATAACATGTGTAAATGCCGAAAAACGGGTCATCTGTGTAACAGCCGCTGTCACTCTACGCCAAACTGTAAGAACAAATAACAATTTTTAATGTCTGTGTGTGTTTGTAAAAAAGTACAGTATTGTTGTTGAAATGTTTTCGAATGTGTGTTATAAAAAGCGTAAGTGATGTTATTTACTGCACATGGAGGAGCAGATTAACGTACCTACGTTGTATGCAGCGGGTCCATCATCAACTCGGCCGGAGCCTAAAGCGGATAGGCTCCGGCCGAGTACTCGGGCGCAGCCTAGTTGGGTTAGGCTGCGCCCAAGTACTCGGGCGCAGCCTGAACTCGGGCGCAGCCGGTAACATATACAGCGCAGAATCCTCACTGATCCGCCGAGAAATGTTTCACAACTTTTATATGACCCGACCATATAATGACCTTGTACTGAAGCAGTGTTCGCCCATATTGCCCCTGGTACACTAAATAAATTGGAATTTTGCAAAATCAGTCAGGAACAGGTTGATTTTCATTTTATCAGAATTTGGCTCAGACTGCCGGCCGGCGCCAGGCCCGCAGCCCCATGGACGGATGTCCTGCTACATGTATATGAACCAGGGGTGGTTATTTTCCCGAAAAACCTACAAAACAGATTTATGAGGTTTATTTCGCCCAAACACAGAAAAGAAGGCAATACAAATGTTCGGCGCGGCATACAGACGAGACGACCACAAATGGATGGTCTTATGTTGCCGAAATTAGATCAAACCTAGATGCTTTGGTTGGTAGAGCTTTTAAATTATCTATTCATTAGCTAATGATGTGTACTTACCGTTTGTGTCCACAGAATCACAGAAGAACAGAATGTTCTATTTAGAACGTAACTGGCCGTACTGTATGCACCGTTCATAAGCCGATTTACAGTACATAATTAGAGCATGGGTGTATTGTATAATCAAAGACTATACAGTATACACATAAGTCAAAGTTCATTGGGCACGTGATCTACAAAGTTGTACAAGCAGAACGAGTCACTCCTCAGAGTTCCCGACTCAGCGCCTGTAGTAGCTCGGGAGCGTTCTTTCTGCATATTCTCTCTACTATTCGGCGCTCTGTAGAATATACAGTCCCGCTCTCAAACAGCTCGACCAACAGCCAATATTGGCCAATATTGGCAAATATCGCCAACAAAGCCAACAGGCGCGCTGGGTCACCAACAGGACCCACAAATGACCAACACCAACAACAAAACGACAACACCGCCGCCAACAGACCGCCGGCCGTTGGGGCATTGCGCGCGGCTGTTACAATTTAGCAAAACTTTCACACAAATTTAAGCACGTTTTACGACATAGTAGGGCTTTTTTCCTTCCAAAAATGTTCAGTACCAGCGATCAGTTCGTCTTTGGTAGTCCGCTGCCACTCCGAGCGCAAAAGTGCCCGCCGGTCAGTGCTTAGAAAGCAGTGCGCGCAATTTTATTAGGTAAACCGGCCGCCGGTCAGTGGTTAGAAAGCAGTGCGCGCAATTTTTTAGGTAAACCGGCCGCCGGTCAGTGCTTAGAAAGCAGTGCGCGCAATTTTATTAGGTAAACTGGCCGCCGGTCAGTGCTTAGAAAGCAGTGCGCGCAATTTTATTAGGTAAACTGGCCGCCGGTCAGTGCTTAGAAAGCAGTGCGCGCAATTTTATTAGGTAAACTGGCCGCCGGTCAGTGCTTAGAAAGCAGTGCGCGCAATTTTATTAGGTAAACTGGCCGCCGGTCAGTGCTTAGAAAGCAGTGCGCGCAATTTTTTAGGTAAACCGGCCGCCGGTCAGTGCTTAGAAAGCAGTGCGCGCAATTTTATTAGGTAAACTGGCCGCCGGTCAGTGCTTAGAAAGCAGTGCGCGCAATTTTATTAGGTAAACTGGCCGCCGGTCAGTGGTTAGAAAGCAGTGCGCGCAATTTTTTAGGTAAACTGGCCGCCGGTCAGTGCTTAGAAAGCAGTGCGCGCAATTTTATTAGGTAAACTGGCCGCCGGTCAGTGCTTAGAAAGCAGTGCGCGCAATTTTATTAGGTAAACTGGCCGCCGGTCAGTGCTTAGAAAGCAGTGCGCGCAATTTTATTAGGTAAACTGGCCGCCGGTCAGTGCTTAGAAAGCAGTGCGCGCAATTTTTTAGGTAAACCGGCCGCCGGTCAGTGCTTAGAAAGCAGTGCGCGCAATTTTATTAGGTAAACTGGCCGCCGGTCAGTGCTTAGAAAGCAGTGCGCGCAATTTTATTAGGTAAACTGGCCGCCGGTCAGTGGTTAGATAGATGTGCGCGCATTTTTTTAGGTAAACCGGCCGCCGGTCAGTGCTTAGAAAGCAGTGCGCGCAATTTTATTGGGTAAACTGGCCGCCGGTCAGTGCTTAGAAAGCAGTGCGCGCAATTTTATTAGGTAAACTGGCCGCCGGTCAGTGCTTAGAAAGCAGTGCGCGCAATTTTATTAGGTAAACTGGCCGCCGGTCAGTGCTTAGAAAGCAGTGCGCGCAATTTTATTAGGTAAACTGGCCGCCGGTCAGTGCTTAGAAAGCAGTGCGCGCAATTTTATTAGGTAAACTGGCCGCCGGTCAGTGCTTAGAAAGCAGTGCGCGCAATTTTATTAGGCAAACTGGCCGCCGGTCAGTGCTTAGAAAGCAGTGCGCGCAATTTTTTAGGCAAACGACCGCCGGTCAGTGCTTAGAATGCAATGCAATCAATTGCGTGCCCTCAACGCGAACCACATTGGTGACAGAGCCTAAAAGAGTAGGGACCAATAAGACCAAGTAGCGGCCAACGGTCAGATCGGCCTACACACCAACAGCAATTAACGCCCAGCCGGCACCCCATAAACAGGGCCAACAATCGCCTGCAAAGAATGCCTGGTTGTTGGCCCAATTTTCGTCCAATTCTAGCAGTTGGTCGAGCTGTTTGAGAGCGGGACTGTACGCTCTCTTTTGTCGGGCATGTGCTCAGGCAGCGGCTTTCCTTTCGTCTCAGGCAGCCCAAAGAAAAACGCCACCGTATCCAGCGAAAGAAGCACGAAAAATGCCAGGTACGTAGCCGGCGGCCAAAATTCGCTCTGAAAATCGAAAAAATTGTATTTATTTACTATATGATAAAATACTACTGGTCCCCATTAGCCCACCAACTACCCTTTGGTTTTATACTTAGAGTACTGTTATTTTACTGTAGTATAGTAAAACAAAAATTAGTAATACTAGTGGTATTTTACTAGTAGTAAAATAATAGTAAAAAGTAAAATTAAGAGCCAATGTAGTGTAACGTAAAAATTGAAGTAAATTGCTAAAGGCCGCCAATACTGGATGTGATGGATGGAAATTTTTACTCTTATTTTACTAGTTTTTGGTGAAATTTAGCCAAAATCTTGAGCCAAAATCAATTTTGCAATAAAATATGTACCGGTCCACGGTCGTCAGCCAAATTTGACATATTTTTCGTCTCTATGTTCCGAAGAAATTCGTAGCGCGATTAAATTTCGCAACTATTTGGACCAACACCACAAAATCTCGGCATCATTGATGCGAAATTCCACTTTATGCCTAATAAAATCGTAGTAAAGCAGTAGTAAAACTACTAGTAAAACAAAAACTAGTAAAACCGGAGCTGCTTAGTGTACTGAAACAAAACTTAAAATTTAATTGACGGACTGAATTTGTAGTAAATTTAGTAAATATTAAAATAAAATTCTACTTTAATAGTAAAATGGCTTAACTCAAGTTTTAATGAAAAATAAGCCAAAAAACCTTGATTTTAGCCAAAAAACGGACTTTTTGGCCTACCACCCCCTCAGCCCCCTCAGGAAATGAAAATTCTACCCCCCCCCCTCAGCCGAAATGCTAGTCCATATCTGGTGAGCAGTGGTGTGAAAAAGAAACCTACAGTGTAGAGAATCTGCGGAGCTACCGTAGCCCCGATTCTTGCGAATACGGAGCAGTAGCTGTTGGCGATGTTTCGGATGGGGGTGGGGTAGAGTTCAGCGGCCACCAGGTATATCATGGTCCAGAGAGGACTCAACAGCGCAGCAGAGGCCAGGTTCAGGTACCGTACCAGATGGACGTGCCACGCTGCACTGCCTAAATGCACAATCACAGTAACTGGAGAACAAGACAGCAAAATGAAGCGAAATGGGCTTTGCATTCTTTATGTTGCGTATGAAACATTGTTTTCTTGTGTAAAAACGTCAAGCAAACGCGTATCAATAAACCTGAGAAACCGATGGAGTCTGCCATAACCGAAATGGGTCAGACGCCCGAGACAATTTCTCCATAGCCCTCCAGATTTTTCTGGCAATTTTTGGAGCAATTTTTTTGCAATTTTTATAATAAAAAATGTTAAAATTGCCTGTTAAAACAGCGATAAAAACCTTTACAGATTTTCGTCTTTAGTACTCCATCCTCCGGAATTTGGGTTCTGACATCCCCACAGACTATCTATAACCCAACGCCCCTCCCCTTTCGGCGAATTACCTATTATTTACTACAGCCACATAGGTAGTTCGTTTACTTCATACATGTACGTACTAGCGGGAGGTTTGGGTGGGGGTTGCCTTCAGCTGCAAACGCCAAAGCCCTTACCCCTGAGCCCTGAGACCGGACTTTTGTTTTCTTGAAATATGACAAATTTCTTGAATTTTAACTCCACAAACTTAATCATTGCTCTATTGAACACAAAAATGTTTTGACTTGATTTCGAGCGTTTTGAGTTAACCTAGTTGTTCTGGGCTTTACCTACAGTAGTATTAGTTTACCTAAATTCCAAGCTGAGAACTTTACCTAGTACTACTTTACCTAGGTTCAAATTTTCAATCTACGCCACACTGATTCAGTGGTAGGTTTGCATCTTTACGATGCCTCTGAAACAGTCTGGCACTTTAACTCCGTTTATGGCACTGGCACCATACTGTATATGTACGGCACCGGTACTTAGGCTTAGGCTAGGCGGTACGGGCAGTAGTGATGTAAAATTATGGAATTTGAATTTCAATTCAATTACAATTAAATTATGGGCTCAGTTGCTAATTTCAATTAAATTAAATTTAATTAATTGAAATAGTTTTCCATTATTTTCAATTACAATTATATTTTCAATTAAATTATGGAACCTCGGAAAATTTCAATTATGCAATTTTTTTCAATTATACGTATTTTCAATTTTTTGAAAATTATTGGAATTTTGCTGTTCAAAGACAGTGACAGTGACTCAGGACTTAGAAAGATGTCCATGTAAAAGCTTAGAGACACCTGGTTCATACATGTAACAGGTCATCCGCCGATGGGGGGAGGGGGGGTTGGGGGGGTCTGGCGCCGGCCGGGGGGGGGTCTGAGCCAAAATTTTGGGGGAGGGGGGTGGGCACTAAAAAACGCTCAAAAATCGAAAAATTCGCAATTTTTTGGCTAAAAATTGCCAAAAATCGCTAATTTGGGCTGAAATAGAGCTAAAAAGTGCTGTTTTGCAGGCGATTTTGGCAATTTTTGTGTGTGAAATTGTAAAAAATTGCAAAAATTTGCTCGAAAATTTACTTGCCAGAAAAATCGGAGGGGGGGAGTCGGTGAAATCGTCTCGGGGGGGGGTCCCCATCTGGGGGGTCTGGCCTAAGTCGGGTGGGGGGCAGACCCCCAGACCCCCCTGTTACATGTATGACCTGGTTAGCCTGCTGTCCAATCAGACGAGAAAATTTTAAATTGTTGCCTTTTAAAAACGCATAAAATGGCATTCTGGGGGAAATTTACAGTTAGTTCATTATTACTATATATCAGTGCATAATCTAAAGGTTTCCAGCATTTTTGAGCAACATCACTTCCTACCTAGGTAGCTTTGCCAAAAAGGGGGTGTCAGTCAACCCACCATACATCCAAAAATCACTGTTTTGGCTTTTATGAACTACGAAACAGAAAGCAGATCATAAAATATTACAAAACATAGTGAGGTCAGTATAAAGAGGTGACAAACCCTAAATAGGTTTTTATTTGAAGTCCTTAGCGCCTCTAATATTTACACATTTCGTTACATTCACCACAGGAAATAATGGAAAATATAATTGAATTTCCAGGCGAATTTCAATTAAATTACAATTAAATTATGGCCCAACTTTTGAATTTCAATTAAATTAAATTAATTGAATTGAAATTAAAAACGGGTCAGTTATGCGAATTTCAATTACAATTAAATTAATTTTTTACATCACTAACGGGCAGGGCCGATACCAGACATGGTGGCAGTACCATAAACTGTATCAAGTCCCAGAGACTGTGAAACACTGTTTTGTTGGGTAAACGCCAAACGCGTACCTACTCTACTGTACGTACAGTACCTGAGAAACTCTGAGATAAAAGCTCAAAGATACCATGAAGGTCGCAAAATACACAAAGTAAATAACACCGTCGCCCTAGGTGTGTTACGTATTCTGTACGCTACGATAGGTCAACTTTCAGGCTTGCTCAAATTATTTTTCTGTCTTAACCCATTCGAATTCACCCTTAAGGCGAACACAATTTCTGTGTTCGGAGTCCTGTAAACGCGATCGCCTATTTCGCCGAACACAAGGCCACAACTGAGCGCATAGTAAAGGTGCTGGCGAACACCTGGCCCAACAGCACCCGAACCCCCCACCCGAACACAAAAATGGGCGGGACGAACACCCTCCCTCTGAACCTGAACATCTCCCCGAACACCCTCCAACACCCTCCCCGAACACCTTAGAGACATTTTAGGAACACTTTAGGGATACTGTAGGGACACAAAGTCCTAAAGTCTCCCCAAAGTGTTCCTAGTGTTCCTAAAGTATCCCTAAAGTGACCCTAGAGTGTCCCTAAAATGTCCCAAAACGTCTCTTTGGTGTTCGGCGGTGTTCGGTGCTCGGGGGTGTTCGGGTGTTTGGAGGGTGTTCGTCTTATTTTCGTCATGTGTTCGCCCCGCCCGCCCATTTCCTGTGTTCGTTGGGTGTTGGAGATCGTCGATTTTTGTGTTCGTCCTGTGTTCGGGGCTGGTTCGGTGAAAACTGGCGAACACAAAAAATTCATGACGAACACAAACTTTGTGTTCGTGGGTGAAATCTGTGCCATATGGCACCGGTGAATATGTTCGGTTTTAAAGCAAGTTGCGGACAACCATTTACTAGCACTGTGTTGGGGGTAGATTGCATTTTATGCTACATCTAAAACATTGCTTTGTTGTTTGTAAGTGTCAAACGCCATACCAAAATACCTGAGAAACTGTAAGTATTTTCTGATATTAGCAAAAGCTAAAAATACCGTAAAGCGTGGCAAAAAGCAGCAGTACAGTACGTAAAGCACGTGGGTATACGGTAGCTAACAAATGTTAGATCGACTTTAAAATACTCTGCCAAACCAACCCTTCTCCTTCACGGTTGTGTATGTACAGTATGTGGCTCATATGTAGATGTAACATTGGAGATGGAGTCTGGGGCGTCTGCTCCCACCCGACTTAGGCCAGACGCCTCTGGATGGGAGATGGGACTCCCCACGAGACAATTTTCCCGGCCCCCTCCGATTTTTCTGGCAAGTAATTTTTTGAGCAACATTTTTGCGATTTTTTTGCAATTTCATACACAAAAACTGCCAAAATCGCCTGTAAAACAGCTCTTTTTAACTGTATTTTAAACGATTTTTGACGATTTTTAGGCGGAAAATTGCGATTTTTTTCGATATTTGAGCGTTTTTAGAGCCCAGGCCCTCCCAAAATTTGGGCTCAGACCCCCACTACCGGCGCCAGACCCCAACCCCCTCCCCTTTCGGCGGATGACCTGTTACATGTACGATGCGGCTGTATTAAAATTACCGAAGAGAGTGAGACAGAAGTTGGCAGCGGTCAAGATAGACATGAGAGCGATGGAGACGGTGTGGAGGGCTTGTCTTCCTACCGGCTTCACCAGCACATCCACCACACTCATCAGTACAGACACCAGCCAGCGCAGCGAACCGTACAGCACCACATTCACGAACACACTGCCTGCCAGTTGACCCGAGTTGAACAGAATGCCGTAGGACACGCAGCTTGTGGTGAACATGAAACAAACTTTCTATAAATACTACACTCACGCACCTAACCCATACAAGCAGAAGCTACTCCGTTTGGAGCAGTACCCACATACTGTAGAATCACGCTTTGCGTGTGGCTGTTTGTAGCCAGAAATGTGATTGGAAAATGAAAATGCAAAGAAGTGATAGGCCAGTCACATGTCAATCACGCTTTTTTGTCAGACAATGCACAGTGCTGCATGCAACGCGTGATTGGCCAGTCAGAACAAATCACGCTTTTATTAAAATTTCAGTCAATGCAAAAACATTCACTGCGTGATTACAGGCACGCATTGCATTGTCCCTAGGCCAAGCACGCAAAAAAATTTCTGCGTCTAAGAGTTAACGCCATACAAGGTACCATTACCATTACTGTTCCGATGATTTTCAGCTCAATATCAACCGATATCGATATTTATTGTTATGCAAGAAAATCTGAAAATTTGAAAAAGCAAGTGCTCGCGCTGTTTATCAATCAAACACTGAACTGATGCAATCAGCGATCTGATATCAATTAAGTAGAGAATCGCAGAAAGGTAGGCCATTCTGAAGCTCTTCAATGAAAAGGTTGAGCCCTCAGGCCGACACCCCCACCCTCAGCAATTTTCGGAAGAATTTGTTGTTGTTGGAGATTATGATTAAAGGATGCCAAGATTAGGCATAAATGAGCTCAAAGAGAATACTGTAGAGTATCTTAACAACAAATAACCCAAAAAGCCGTGATTTTAGTGAAAAAAATCGGACTTTTTTTGCTTACGATCCCCCTCAACCACCCTCAGGATTTGCAAATTTACCATCCCCTTGTTTCTGCCCTCCTGCTTCAAGTGTGCCGAGTGAGTGTCTTCTGCTTGAAACCTTGGATAGCTTTGAAATCCAGTTACTTAGGTCATGTGGAGGCTTTATGAGCATATCTACTGATTACTACTGCAGCAAAAACATCCAACTTTTACGTTTCTGTTCGAAATTTTATCGATTTTTGCTGA
This sequence comes from Sabatieria punctata, assembly GCA_030248155.1. Lineage (NCBI taxonomy): Eukaryota > Metazoa > Nematoda > Chromadorea > Araeolaimida > Comesomatidae > Sabatieria > Sabatieria punctata. The sequence goes on along the minus strand of JASANB010000880.1, from coordinate 14,263 downwards.
TCAAGTACATATACACAAAAATACACATTTTGAATATTGTTTGTGTATGGTAATGTGTATCCGAATTTTCAGTGTGTTTGTGTATGTGCATGTGTATACGTATTGAAAAAACGGGTTAGGTGTAGCTGGGGGGGAATTCGTTCGTTTGTCTGTTCGGACAGTAAATTTACTTACTTACTTAAGCATTAAGAGCCACATTTTATAAAACCGGGGCAGGTCGCGGAACATGAAAAATTCTGACCTATAGTTTTTATTTGATAAATTGATAGGTCTATGGTAGAAAATAACACACGACAAATATTTTCACTCGATTGTCACTAATATGCAAATTAGGGCCGAAAACATGTTTTTCCAGCCAAATTCGGTGTTTCTTTTATTTCTACCGTGTGCGTTGACAGATCGGGCTGATATTTTCAGAAATAATGATAGGTATATTGGGTGTTTTACCTATAAAATTTTAAGAGGATCGGCCAAGGTTGAGATCGCGAATTATAATTTTTTGGGTTCTGGTAAAAAATCGAATTTTGCAAAAAAAGGTACCTCGAAATTTTCCACCAAACTTTCAGTGTATATTGCTTTAATGTCCCTCAAAGTAACCCTCTTTTTCCGTTCGTGGACTTTGTCTCTGTTTCGAGAAATTAATGTTCGAATTTTCATGCACACGTTGGTAGAAAAAACCGGAATTTACTTTCAGCTTTCGTTAGAACAGACGGATCTTTTAGCGTTCGCTCTCGCTCGAAAGAGCGCGCAATGGCCGATCGATTGGTTGGTCGCCGGCTAGAAACAAACCACTTAGTCGGGAACTGTAAGAGTTTAAAGTGAGCGAGTTGACTACACTGCAATATTTTTCATGTTCTGAGTTTTATAATGTTGTTATCATGACTTTTGCCTCAAAATGGGATTGGAAAGTGCACGCAAACTTTGGAAAAAGCTGAGCATGCCTCTAGTAAACTATTTTGAGGCAAAAACCATATTAGAAATGGAGAAAATCGTAGTATGCTGGCTAAACTCGCTCACCTTAAACGAGTCTGCTCAAACGAAATGTAACGAGATCATCTTGTTTTTGCTTAGAAATTAATGTGCATCAAAAAATCGATTGTTCCTGTAAAATATGAAAGCCGAATTTCTTTAATTCTTGGACAAGTACGCTTGTATGACTTGCAACATGCACCACTTTTCACACTTTAGGAGTTTGCTTTGGTTCGGTGAAATTTGACTCTTATACTGCAGCCAAAAACCTCCAATTTAAGTGTTAAGCACTTTCGATGCAAGAGTTTTCTGACCAGGCCAGGTTTATTTGTTTGTTTATTGTGTACGTTCCTAGTGGCAGCATATATATACTTTTTCTCCTTTCCATACAATGGTACTTACATCCACTGCTTTTACCATTTCTTCATAGTACCTTCAAACTGAATAGATAATGCTGAACTAAATCACTATAACGTTTTCCAGTATAGTCTACGTGTGTATTGCTTGTGTGTTTACAGTTGCTAGTGGTCTCTTGTACAGGCAGCACCTCAACCTACATAGTAAGCATACATGTGGACTTGATTTCTTGACGGTGTCCGTTTTGTTCATTGGCTGATCCGCAAACGGTCTGTCGGTCTGTTGTGTGTGTCAGATTTGTGTGCGCTTTACCGATTGTCTTTCTGTCTTTAGGATAATAAAACTTTGCGTGTATGCCACAATGGCCAGCGCTACATACGTCTTTGCACTCTTGTTGACTCCCAGCAGTAAATCAATGAGTCACTGTAAATTAGAATGGGACTCTGTGTTACTGTTTGTAATAAACCATTGTCTTGTACATTTGCACTATCAGAGGTTTCATACAAAGCTCGGCGTGCCTCTAACAACCATTATTCAAAAGCTGAATGCTATACTTGAAGAAGAGCCGCCAAACAAAACCCAAATCTGCCAAGGTGCAGCGTTTTCGAAAAGGTTCCATGTCAATTGAGAGAATGCCTGGAGGTGGCCAGCTGTGCGTTTCACGTTCAGCTCTTGAATAATGATTACTAAGGCACGCTGAGCCTTCTCAACACGTAGCGAACACTTTCCATTCGGATTTTGAGTCAAAAGCCATGATAAACAACATTACAGAACTAAAAAACATGAAAAAATCGCAGTGTGGTCAACTCGCTCACTTTAAACTCTTACAGTTCCCGACTAAGTGGTTTGTTTCTAGCGGGCGACCCAACAATCGATCGGCCATTGCGCGCTCTTTCAAACGAGACCGAACGCTAAAAGATCCGTTTGCTCAAACGAAAGCTGGAAGTAAATTTCGGTTTTTTCTACCAACGTGTGTATGAAAATTCGAACATTAATTTCTCGAAACAGAGACAAAGTCCACAAACGGAAAAAGTGGGTTTACTTTGAGGGACACTTAAGCAACCTACACTGAAAGTTTGGTCGAAAATTTCGAGGTACCTTTTTTTGCAAAATTCGATTTTTTACAGGACCCCAAAATTTGCATTTCATTATAATTTGCGATCTCAACCTTCGCAGATCCTCTTCAAATTTTATAGGTACAACACCCAATATACCCAGCATTATTACTGAAAATATCAGCCCGATGCGTCAACACATGCGGGAGAAATATAAGAAAGACCAAATTTGGGTTGAAAAACACGTTTTTGGCCCTAATTTGCATATTAGTAACAGGCGAGTGAAAATATTTGTCGTGTGTTATTTTCTACCATAGAGCTATCGATTTATCAAATAAAAACTATAGGTCAGAATTTTTCATGTTCCGCGGTTAGTAGGGGACCCGCCCCGGTTTTATAAAATGTGGCTCTTAAATGTTGGAAAAAATGTTGGAATCAGGGAAGGTCAGAAATGGATTAGATATTAATTAATTAACTTTCTTATGACTATACGACTCCGGAACGTCCCCTATACTGATGCGTACCCCTAGGGGTATTTTTATATTTGGAAAACAGGCCCTCCGGAGCGTACCCCATACTGATGCGTCTCTAGGGGTATTTTTATATTTGGAAAACAGGCCCTCCGGAGCGTGCCTATGCTGATGCGTCACCCTAGGGGTATTTTTATGTTTTTAAAACAGCCCCCCGCAGCGTGCCCTATATTGATGCGTCCCCTAGGGGTATTTTTATGTTTTTAAAACAGGCCCTCCAGAGCGTGCCTATACTGATGCGTCCCCCTAGGGGTATTTTTATATTTGGAAAACCGGCCATCCGGAGCGTACCTATACTGATGCGCCCCCTAGGGGTATTTTTATATTTGGAAAACAGGCCATCCGGAGCGTGCCTATACTGATGCGTCTCTAGGGGTACTTTTATATTTGGCAAAACAGGCCCCCCGGGGCGTGCCCTATGCTGATTTAGTGATCATTAGACTCGCCAAGTGAAGGGCTTTCAAATGATATATGACATGACCATTTTGGACGATTTTGAAATTTTGGAATTTTGCCAAAAAGATTATCGATAATCAATATTTATCGATAGAAATCGTTAATTTATATTTATTTATGATCATTAAACACATTAGTTTTTGTTTGTGATCGGTTCCTGATTCCCCCCCCCCAGCTGCACCTGATCCGAAAAAACAAGGTGTATTTTTGTGTATGGAAAATGTGTCTGTATATACACAAACAACAGTATTGCTGCCCCACCTCTAATAAGCTGAAAAAAGTGAACTAACCAAGCAAAAGCTAGAATAATTGAATATCTGGTCAATTTCCATGTATAGAACAGATGCCAAAAGCTGGTGCACCAGCCCTGCTCAGATTTGACGGCCTCCATAGCTTCCCGATCAATCGATATTTTAAGCGATTCGGCGTCCAGCGATCTACAAGTCCATCGATTGATCGATCGAATCGCGTTGAATGCTTGATTCAGCTTGTTCTTCTGAATGTACCAACGCGGACTTTCGACTGCGAACAAACTGAAACTGTTCTTTGCTTTTGTTTACATAAGCCGGTTACACACCAAAAAACTCAGTACCAAAATAACAACAAAAACGGTAGCGGATAGACGTTGTTAAGCCATGATAATGTGCGCCAGTCTTTCGAATAGTAGGCCAGACTGGCGAACAGCATGTAGGAGGCCGGTGCAGTAATAGAAGTAAACCAAACTCGATGTATGCTAGGCACCAATTCACTTATGTAAACAGCATATATGGTTATCACTCCACCAACAAAGAAGCCAATCCAAACTCTAAAGAAAAGTTTTCATCTAAATTCAAAATTCCCGCCAAAATACAGTACTAGTCTGACCTGAAAAAGAGAAAGATGAGCACGCTTGAGCTGAACGCCGAAAGACCCGAGACAAGCACCATTCCCGTGAATGCTGTTACGTACATCTGCAATTTAGTGGCAAGAGGAGCGTGGAATAGATTTAAAATTTGCATACCCATTTCCGACCGAATAGATCGGAGAGCTGACCGAAGACTGGAGCGCCTAAGCCAACGCCCATCATCTGAACCGACGTGGTCCAGTAGATCTGACTGGTCTGGTCGCATATCAAGTTCCACTAAATTATACTGTAGCTTATTATTCTCACAATGTACAATTTACCGTTGCAAAAGCATCGGCACACAAAAATTACGAGCATCAAGATTGCTGAGCACCATTTACTGCGCTGTTTTGCAATTAAAAATCAAAAGCACAAATACTGGTTAGTACTTACTGACTATATACTATAAAATGATTGATTGTATAAGTTATCAAGATTTTATAATATTGTTCTAGACATCTCAACGTAGTAGAGTTAGCAAAAACCAAAATATTGGCCAAACAAAGACCGCCTGCCCTGTTTTCCGAGTTTTTCGAATATCTTCAAACAGCCGTTAATCCATCAATTTTCAACCGAGTGAAAACTTTTTGACACGATTCTTATCATTTGTACAGTATATAGTTTGATCTGGCCAAATCCTGGCCTTCGGTTGTCCACCGAAATGAACTGACCAGAATTTTTACTTGAAATTTAGACACGAATGTCTCATGGTCACTAAAACGGATCTTTCCCAAAATTTGCAGATTAACCGATCTTTATACCGACTTTAATCACTGAAAAGGCCAGCTTTCTAGCTTGGAGTATTTGAACAATATTCACACAAAAATTCGCTTTAGGGGCACCAAGATGCTGAGCACAATTTACTGAGTTGAGTTGGTACAATAAAAGAGTCAACATAAGTCCACAAAGTCACTACTATTAAAATGTGATTGTACATATATGATATTTATGAAACTGTTCTAAACATCTCACTCAACGTAGTAGGTACATAGCAAAAAATACAAAATGCAGGGCGTCACAAAAATGTACAATTTTTACTGCCACTTCTGCAAATCTTGACCAAATTGGCTGAAATTAGAAACATACGTAGGTCTAGGTAGATGCCAAAGTACTAGAAATTTTTGTGTAGTGATAGTGCTTCCGAGGAAATTTATTTTTAAATTAAGTAACTATTAAGAGCCAGTCTCTGAACCGATCGAGTTTCAGTATTCAGACCCAAAAATGAAACTTTGGCGTGGAGGGCTCAATGTTGGAGGACTAATACGTCTTGATAGGTTATGTAACCACCGCAAAGAATTTCCAGATTCGACGCTCCACACTCGAGATATGGCCTTCTAAAAATCGGCCCGCTTAACTATGGGACCAAAATTTCGAAATCGAATTTCTGACTTGCTGATCGGAATTCAGACCTAACAAACGGGGTTTTTGCGTAACCTTTTGAGTAGTTTAAGAATCTTTTACTAAATTTCATTTTTGGAAAAAAAATTTTTTTCGCTCCCATATCGGGGGGCATAACTCGTTTGGAACCCCCGTAGACCGTTCTTTTTATTTCAGATTATTGTAGCGCTATATCTTAGCTACACGCCGGTGTAAAACATTACCGGCTACCGGACGGCAAACACTGAAATATTTGCGTTCAAAAATTAAAAATGCCACATTTTGCACATTATGTACCCCAGTGGAACATGCAAAATGTGGCATTTTTAATCTTTGAACGCAAATATTTCAGTGTTTGCCGTCCGGCAGCCCATATTGTTTTACACCGGCGTGTAGCGAAGATATAGCGCTACAATAATCTGAAATAAAAAGAACGGTCTAGGGGGTTCCAGACGAGTTATGCCCCCCGATAGGGTGACGAAAAAATTTTTTTCCAAAAATGAAATTCAATGAAAGTTTATTAAACTACTCTAAAAGTACAGCTTAGACATCAATTTTTAGCATTCAACTCCAATTAGTAAGCTGGAATGGAACATGGAGTTGAAAATTTTTGGGTACAGTGAAACATGCAAAATGTGGCATTTTTAATCTTTGAACGCAACTATTTCAGTGTTTGCCGTCCGGTAGCCGGTAATGTTTTACACCGGCGTGTAGCTAAGATACAGTATAGCGCTACAATAATCTGAAATTTAAAGAACGGTCTAGGGGGTTCCAGACGAGTCATGCCCCCGATAGGGGGGGGGCGAAAAAAAATTTTTTTCAAAAAATGAAATTCAATGAAAGATTCTTAAACTACTCAAAAAGTACAGCTTAGACATCAATTTTTAGAATTCAAGTCCAATTAGTAAGCTAGAACTTTGAGTTGGAAATTTATGTACCCCAGTGAAACATGCAAAATGTGGCATTTTTAATTTTTGAACGCAAATATTTCAGTGTTTGCCGTCCGGTAGCCGGTAATGTTTTACACCGGCGTGTAGCTAAGATATAGCGTTACAATAATCTGAAATAAAAAGAACGGTCTAGGGGGGTTCCAGACGAGTTATGCCCCCCGATAGGGGGGCGAAAAAAAATTTTTTTTCCAAAAATGAAATTTAGTAAAAGATTCTTAAAGTACTCAAAAAGTTACGCAAAAACCCCGTTTGTTAGGTCTGAATTCCAATCAGCAAGTCAGAAATTCGATATCGAAATTTTGGTCCCATAGTTAAGCGGGCCGATTTTTAGAAAGCCATATCTCGAGCGTGGAGCGTCGAATCTGGAAATTCTTTGCAGGTCATTGATAACTTGTCAATATGTTTTAGTGTTCCAACTTTCAGCCCTCTACGCCCAACTTTCAATTTTGGGTCTGAATAGGGCAAAGGGCCAAGACTCGATCGGTTCAGAGACTGACTCTTAAGAGCCAGTCTCTGAACCGATCGAGTTTCAGTATTCAGACCCAAAAATGAAACTTTGGCGTGGAGGGCTCAAAGTTGGAGGACTAATACGTCTTGATAGGTTATGTAACCACCGCAAAGAATTTCCAGATTCGACGCTCCACGCTCGAGATATGGCCTTCTAAAAATCGGCCCGCTTAACTATGGGACCAAAATTTCGAAATCGAATTTCTGACTTGCTGATCGGAATTCAGACCTAACAAACGGGGTTTTTGCGTAACTTTTTGAGTAGTTTAAGAATCTTTTACTAAATTTCATTTTTGGAAAAAAAAATTTTTTTGCTCCCATATCGGGGGGCATAACTCGTCTGGAACCCCCTAGACCGTTCTTTTTATTTCAGATTATTGTAGCGCTATATCTTAGCTACACGCCGGTGTAAAACATTACCGGCTACCGGACGGCAAACACTGAAATATTTGCGTTCAAAAATTAAAAATGCCACATTTTGCATGTTTCACTGTGCCCAAAAATTTTCAACTCCATGTTCCAGCTTACCAATTGGAGTTGAATGCTAAAAATTGATGTCTAAGCTGTACTTTTTGAGTAGTTTAGGAAACTTTCATTGAATTTCATTTTTGGAAAAAAAATTTTTTTTCGTCCCCCTATTGGGGGGCATAACTCGTCTGGAACCCCCTAGACCGTTCTTTTTATTTCAGATTATTGTAGCGCTATATCTTAGCTACACGCCGGTGTAAAGCAATATGGGCTGCCGGACGGTAAACACTGAAATATTTGCGTTCAAAGATTAAAAATGCGACATTTTGCAAATTTTTGGGCACAGTGAAACATGCAAAATGTGGCATTTTTAATCTTTGAACGCAAATATTTCAGTGTTTGCCGTCCGGTAGCCCGCAATGTTTTACACCGGCGTGTAGCGAAGATATAGCGCTATAATAATCTGGAATAAAAAGAACGGTCTAGGGGGGGTTCCAGACGAGTTATGCCCACCGATAGAGGGACGAAAAAAATTTTTTTTCCAAAAATGAAATTCAATGAAAATTTCTTAAACTACTCTAAAAGTACAGCTTAGACATCAATTTTTAGCATTCAACTTCAATTAGTAAGCTGGAACATGGAGTTGAAAATTTTTGGGCACAGTGAAACATGCAAAATGTGGCATTTTTAATTTTTGAACGCAAATATTTCAGTGTTTGCCGTCCGGCAGCCCGTAATGTTTTACACCGGCGTGTAGCTAAGATAGAGCGCTACAATAATCTGAAATAAAAAAGAACGGTCTAGGGGGTCCCAGACGAGTTATGCCCCCCGATAGGGGGGGGGCGAAAAAAAATTTTTTTCCAAAAATGAAATTCAATGAAAGATTCTTAAACTACTCAAAAAGTACAGCTTAGACATCAATTTTTAGAATTCAAGTCCAATTAGTAAGCTAGAACTTTGAGTTGGAAATTTATGTACCCCAGTGAAACATGCAAAATGTGGCATTTTTAATTTTTGAACGCAAATATTTCAGTGTTTGCCGTCCGGTAGCCCGTATTGTTTTACACCGGCGTGTAGCTAAGATATAGCGCTACAATAATCTGAAATAAAAAGAACGGTCTAGTGGGGTTCCAGACGAATTATGCCCCCCGATAGGGTGACAAAAAAAATTTTTTTCCAAAAATGAAATTCAATGAAAGATTCTTAAACTACTCTAAAAGTACAGCTTAGACATCAATTTTTAGCATTCAACTTCAATTAGTAAGCTGGAACATGGAGTTGAAAATTTTTGGGCACAGTGAAACATGCAAAATGTGGCATTTTTAATTTTTGAACGCAAATATTTCAGTGTTTGCCGTCCGGCAGCCCGTAATGTTTTACACCGGCGTGTAGCTAAGATATAGCGCTACAATAATCTGAAATAAAAAGAACGGTCTAGGGGGTTCCAGACGAGTTATGCCCCCCCGATAGGGGGGGGGGCGAAAAAAAATTTTTTTCCAAAAATGAAATTCAATGAAAGATTCTTAAACTACTCAAAAAGTACAGCTTAGACATCAATTTTTAGAATTCAAGTCCAATTAGTAAGCTAGAACTTTGAGTTGGAAATTTATGTACCCCAGTGAAACATGCAAAATGTGGCATTTTTAATTTTTGAACGCAAATATTTCAGTGTTTGCCGTCCGGTAGCCCGTATTGTTTTACACCGGCGTGTAGCTAAGATATAGCGCTACAATAATCTGAAATAAAAAGAACGGTCTAGTGGGGTTCCAGACGAATTATGCCCCCCGATAGGGTGACAAAAAAAATTTTTTTCCAAAAATGAAATTCAATGAAAGATTCTTAAACTACTCTAAAAGTACAGCTTAGACATCAATTTTTAGCATTCAACTTCAATTAGTAAGCTGGAACATGGAGTTGAAAATTTTTGGGCACAGTGAAACATGAAAAATGTGGCATTTTTAATTTTTGAACGCAAATATTTCAGTGTTTGCCGTCCGGCAGCCCGTAATGTTTTACACCGGCGTGTAGCTAAGATATAGCGCTACAATAATCTGAAATAAAAAGAACGGTCTAGGGGGGTTCCAGACGAGTTATGCCCCCCGATAGGGGGGGGGCGAAAAAAAATTTTTTTTCAAAAATGAAATTCAATGAAAGATTCTTAAACTACTCAAAAAGTACAGCTTAGACATCAATTTTTAGAATTCAAGTCCAATTAGTAAACTAGAACTTTGAGTTGGAAATTTATGTACCCCAGTGAAACATGCAAAATGTGGCATTTTTAATTTTTGAACGCAAATATTTCAGTGTTTGCCGTCCGGTAGCCGGTAATATTTTACACCGGCGTGTAGCTAAGATATAGCGCTACAATAATCTGAAATAAAAAGAACGGTCTAGGGGGGGTTCCAGACGTGCTATGGCCCCCGATAGGGGGGCGAAAAAAAAATTTTTTTCCAAAAATGAAATTTAGTCAAAGATTCTTAAACTACTCAAAAAGTTACGCAAAAACCCCGTTTGTTAGGTCTGAATTCCGATCAGTAAGTCAGAAATTCGATATCGAAATTTTGGTCCCATAGTTAAGCGGGCCGATTTTTAGAAGGCCATATCTCGAGCGTGGAGCGTCGAATCTGGAAATTCTTTGCAGGTCATTGATAACTTGTCAATATGTTTTAGTGTTCCAACTTTCAGCCCTCTACGCCCAACTTTCAATTTTGGGTCTGAATAGGGCAAAGGGCCAAGACTCGATCGGTTCAGAGACTGACTCTTAAATTGCTTGCCCAGCCTTCAGACGATTGCTATTAATTAGCTTGGAACGCAAATTCGAAAATTTAATTTGACCTGAATTATTTTATTTGCTATGAATTAAATATAAATTTGCTAAAATCAATAATTAATTCCTGTGGAAACAGGTCAAAACCTGGGTCATAGTACTTTAAAATCAATTGAGCTTTTGACAGGTAGTGACAAAAGGTCCACAAATTTTCACTTAATTAGTTGATATCTTAGCAATAAAACATGAACAAGGTCTCAACTTTTTCAATAAAACTGAACTTGTTGTTTATATCTAGTCAGTCTTTAACCCATCTCAACTGACCGATTTTTGGAAGTGTCCGCCGCCACGAAATTTGGCCAAAGAAACGGACACGGCGGATAGTATAAGTATACGGCGGATACTTCGGCGGATACTTCTCCGCAAAAAAAGTGTCAATGGTCTTTTTTTGGTCTACTCCTCAAGGAGCAGGTGTGTAACAATGGGTTAATGAGCTGCGGCACCAAAACCAAGCAAATTTATATCAATTTTTAGACCAATTTTAGGAAATAAAATTTAATTTTAATTTGGTTGACAGTCATCTCGAGAAATTCAATTGTTATAAAATTGCGATTTACTTGGTGATTTTGGCCCAAAACAATTTAATTTTGTTATTTAATTTTAATTTAATCGGAAACACTATGTAGTGAAGGTTTGGTGCGTCAGGCCAATCATGAGAAATACAGGAATATGTGAAATTTGTTGATTTCAATTCCTATACGATTAGCGCTAAAATGGAAACTTTTCCTTTGGGTGTCGTTTCTGGAAACGTTCGGCAAGTGAAATGACTGGGGGAACTCTGCAAAACTGTGGCTGGTTTTGTGTATTAGTATTAAAATTTCTCGCATTGATATTGAGACAGTCTTGAGAAAATGAAGAATACCTGAACATCTGTTTTTTGAATGAGCAGAAGCGCAGATAAACAGGTCTTAGGATTAATCCTTATTTTCTCAAGACTGCGTAAATCTCCATGCATAAAGTTTAAGACATCAATTATCCCACAGTTTTGCAAAGTTTCTCTAAATTCAGGTCATTTTGCCAAACAAAAGAAATGCAGAAATGACAACAGAAGCAAAAGTTTCCTTTAGACATTGAAATTAACAAATTTCACATATTCTTGCATTTCTCAGGATTGGCTCAACGCTGGCCCATCAAACTTTAAAACACAATTTCCCCTATTTTTGCGCCCATGTTTCAAGCTTCAGCCAATTTGTCTATTTTTAGAAGTAATTCTGTACACTAAAAGATTGGTACCTCCATAGCAATAGAATAGAACTCAGCTTGCAGTTGAAACTGGCCGCAAGTCCCATTAGAGATGTGTTTGCAAACTTGTTTTTCATCCATATCCAGACTTCCAGGCAAGTCGGAACAGTTGAAGCTGGGTTTTAAGCCACCAAACGTCATAAATCCGATATTGGTCAGACTGCAGGTGGACAGTATCTGGTTGAGAATCATGATAAACATATGATACCAACCCAGTTTGAGGTAGGACTCTATACTCTTAGTGATTATTCGATGCGAACCGGGGTACATCCTGACGGGGCTTAGAAGCACGCAGATAAGAATCGATTTCTGTCTTGTTTTGCGTTCACACTGCCCTTATCAGTTATTGAGGAGCACCTGGTTAGGCGTTATGTGCACGTGCATTTTTAAAAACAATGACGCATCATGTATACATACGCTGTATTCATCGAGTTTTTCTGTAAAAGCGCCCAACACTAGCTTAGTGCGGTAACAGATGGCAGAAATAACAATTAGACAACTTGTTAGCGTACCACTGCGTCAAAGGATTCGAGACTAGTGGTGGGTTGAGAAGAAAACCTGTACATAGACATCCAGGTCCATGAAAACCTAGTAGAATTTAGTAGTAAATGAAACCAGTATTGTTGCTGGTAGACTATACTGTCAAATCAAACTGCTACTTTTGTCACTAATTACAAATACAGTTTGAAACATGCCTTTTCTTGCATGGCGAAATTCAACCTTTACCAACGTTGAGGTATGCTACAATAGCGATGGGAACCGGCCGAACACCTTTGCCTTGGGGCCGAGCAGTGGTGGCAGATGAGCCCTGGCGGATGACCCGAATTTCTAAAGAGTTGCCACTGTAAAGGTGGGTTTATACTTTGTCCGCTGTCCGCGCGCGGACACAGATGTTGTCAGCGCGCGGACACCCTCCGCCATGTCCGCGCGCGGACACATGTCCGCGCGGACAGGTGTCCGCTTGTGTCCGCGTAGTGTCAGCGGCGGACAAAATGTTTTTGCAAAAAATGAAGATCTGATGATTTGGTAGAAAAAGCGCTTTCTTTCTTAAAGGCACTGTTTCTCTCTTTTGTGTAGCTTCTGTGTACTTCAATAATTTGTTAAATTTCTAATTGTTTGTTGCATCCTTCTTGTTCACTCGACTGTCTATTTTGGCGCTTATTCCTTATTATTATTATTTTTTCAAAACACGTTTTGTGAGTTTTTCGATGGCTGTTCGATCAAACAATACAATTATTTAGGGATTTTACTGCTCTCAGTCTCAAATAGCCAACTTCATACATGTAACAGGGGGGTCTGGGGGGTCTGCCCCCACCCGACTTAGGCCAGCCCCCCCCCGGTTGGGGACCCCCCCCCCCCGAGACGATTTCACCGACCCCCCCCCCTCCGATTTTTCTGGCAAGTAAATTTTCGAGCAAATTTTTGCAATTTTTTACACTTTCACACACAAAAATTGCCAAAATCGCCTGCAAAACAGCACTTTTTAGCTGTATTTCAGCCCAAATTAGCGATTTTTGGCAATTTTTAGCCAAAAAATTGCGATTTTTCTCGATTTTTTGAGCGTTTTTTAGTGCCCACCCCCTCCCCCAAAATCTTGGCTCAGACCCCCCCCCCCCCGGCCGGCGCCAGACCCCCCTATGGTACAAAGGACCAAAGAACACGATGAAGAAACAGAAAAAACTGGGTCACTACGTAACTGGCCCGGCCATACTTATCGCTGGCTTTTGTTGGTTATTAAACTTATTATACTGTACATTGTACGTTCAAACAAACGCAGTTTTCTTCGCTAAATACCGCAGTAAAAAACATTTTGTTCATTCTTCTACGTGTATACAGATGCACTCAAGTTGGGCAAATTTTTCGGCCCGTCAGGTTTGGACGCCACACACCAGGGTGGCCCAGACTACTGTAAAGAAATCTTTTTATGACAGAATGTATTTCTAAGTATTTTCAAACGTTTTCAGTACAGTTGATGACAAACTGCTGTTCTTTTAGCTTTTCACCAACATCTTTGGCAAACGAATGAATTGGATTGATTGGATTGGATTGAAGCTTTCATTGATTTTCTTTGAAAATATCGGCAAAATCTGTTTAATTACATTGGGTATAAACTTCATTTAATGCCCAAGTTTTTTTGGAACAAACGGAGGCCGAACCGAGCTGTTCTCTCGGCCGCAAAAATTAGGAGAACGGGAATTTTTGGTCCGAGCGCATCCTTATCCCTACTTTTGCTTAAAGAAGACAATGTTTTGAAAGGGTAAACGAACACGTCAATGTACGCCCATTGCATGCATTTCGCATGTACGTCTGCATGCATGCGATGCAGCTGTATGTACCCATCTTTATCTTACTGTTCAGTACCTGTGCACTTTAAGCTTTTGCCGATTTCCTCCCAGCTGTTGTCTCGCTTCGTTTTGTCTTTATGGTCCGGGTGTTGTACGTTCCAGAGCCACGGATACTGGTTAACCAAATTGATCAGGTCTGATTTAAAGTCGTCGTTTGTTTTGTGTTCGGTCATTCTGTTCAGTGAAGTGAACTTAGTAAAACCAAGGGCTAAACAAACAGATATAGGTAATGCTACAGGACCGTTCTAACCGTGCACTCAGACTATTCTGGCTGTCCTAAACTAGCACTTCGAATTC
>JASANB010000879.1:0-79713 GCA_030248155.1 Sabatieria punctata | reverse complement strand
GCCGTCGCAAAGCTGAGTAGGTTTTTTTAATTGAAGAAGTGGTTATTCTTGAAGTACCCATCGTGTTCCTAACAAGAGGTACTTAGCCCTTTCGAATTCACTCAAAAATCCGTAAAAAACAAACTCCGGACAACAAAAACACAAAATAGTCTACACAGAACATTTTTCGAAAATCTGTCCAAGACAAGACACCACCTGACAAGACTGTGCATCCGATCATGATCCGATCTACACCTGATCAACGCTCTTGTGGTCATCGTTTTCCCATGGACCCATTTTCGACACAATATTCATTTAGTAATACCATGAACATCACACACAATCTTCACAGACATGTACATCTCACATTGGCAGGCAACACTAAGTCGAAGTTGACGCCAGTACAAAAATTGTGACCACCTCTTTTCGACCAGCGAACATCCCTTTTGGACAGTCAACACCAACTGCAATCATGGGAACACCTCTTTTAGACCAGCGAACGCCCTTTTTAGACAGTCACCACCAATTGCAGTTATGGGAACACCTCTTTTAGACCAACGAACACTCCTTGTACACCAGTGAACACCAGTTTTAGACAGTCAACACCCCTTTTATACCAGAAAACACCAACTGCAATCATGTTGAACACCCGAACGCCAAATTTCAGACCAGTGAACGCCAAATGCAATCATGAAAACACCGCTTTTTGACAGGCAACACTCCTTTTAGACAGTCAACACCAACTGCAATCATGAGAGAGAACACGTCTTTTAGACCAGCAAACACCAGTTTTAGGCAGTCAGCACCAGCTGGAATGAGGGGAACACACTTTTAGACCAGCAAACACTCCTTTTAGACTGTCAACACCAACTGGAAACATGGGAACACCACTTTTAGACAGTCAATACCAACTGGAAAGATGGGAACACCACTTTTAGAGTGGGAGGCGACTGGTAATATGGCAATCTGCAAGTTGGCCCATTCACCTCCTCATGGGGCCTCCTAGTACTGGATGCTCTAGAGTCTAGGAGGTCGACCAACCGACTTGTACATTGCCACAAGGGCATCCTGCCATTCTCCTGTCATTGTTGACTGTCTAAAAGGGGTGTTTGCTGGTCTAAAAGAGGTGTTCCCATGAGTTCAGTTGTTTCTGACTGTCTAAAACTGATGTTCGCTGATCTAAAAACTGGTGTTCCCATGATTGCAGTTGGTGTTGACTGTCTAAAACTGGTGTTCGCTGGTCTGAAAGAGGTGTTACCATGATTGCAGTCAGTGTTGACTGTCTAAAAGGGGTGTTGACTGTCTAAAAGCAGTATTTCCATGATTGCAGTTGGTGTTGATTGTCTAAAAGGGGAGTAAGGTGGTCTAAAAGTGGTGGTCCCCTGATTGCAGTTGGTGTTGACTGTCTGAAAGGAGTTCCCATCTTTCCAGTTGGTGTTGACTGTTTAAAAGGGGTGTTCTCTAGTCTAAAGGTGGTGCTTCCATGATTGCAGCTGGTTGGTGTTGACTGTCCAAAACGGGTGTACCTGATCTAAAAGTGGTGTTCCCACTATTGCAGTTGGTGTTGACTGTCTGAAAGGTGTGTTCGCTGATCTAAAAGTGGTGGTCCATCTTTTGTACTGGTGTCGACTTAGTGTTGCCTGGCAATGTGACATGTTCATGTCTGTGTCGATTGCGTGTGATGTTCCTGGTGTTTACCAAATGAATATTGTGTCAAACATATGTCGTTAGGGAAAAAACGAGCACAAATGTGGCTAAGATTTTAAGAACATTTGGGTCGGATCATGATCACAAGCAGAATTTGGGCCGATCCACACAGTGAACATGATCACCATCGCGATTCTGTGTTCATTTTGTGATCGCCGGTTTAATGTTCAATGTTCGCCTTCCATATGGAGGGGGGATGAATTCGAAAGGGTTAAATTAAAATTGGTGTTGGAAGACTTAAATTGATCAAAAATGATTGTTTTATCACTTTTTTACCGCAAACATCGCTTTATTCTAACGAAAATAGCGGCCGCATGAGGGGCTAAAACCGACAACAATCGAAACACAATAAAATTAAAATTTCGGGAATGTGACCGAATTTCGGTCACCCTCCCGAAAAACTCTTAGGCGCCGTATTGCAAGCGAACCCGATTTTGGCTACTCGCGAGACTTTGTAATCAATTTAGCAGACTTCTCTCTGAAATAATCAGCATCTATTCAACGTTTTTTCTTTATACTCCACAGCGATTTCTTTTTCTCGGAATGGACGCAAATCATTCTTAATAAAAAGGTTCTACTTAATCAGTTGGAAGCTACGCATAGTCTTTTCTGAGTTACATGCTGGTAAAGTCAAACATATTAATGCACACAAAAAACAAACAAGGAAAATGAAATGCACAAATTATGGCTGCGTATTTGCGTCCACTCATACATGGGCCGGAAAAATCCGGAAGGGGGTCTGGAGACCTCGGGGGGGGCAAAAACGCCTATTTTGCCTTAAATGAGCGAATTTTTTTCTCTCCGGGAGGGGGTGGGTGGGCGAGGCGGTATGGGCCGGCGAGGGGGGTAAACCCCCGGCCCATGTATGCGTCAACTCCGAGAAAAAGAAATCGCTGTGGAGTATGTCGAAAATAGACGTTGCAGACGAGTCTGTGTTTAGGCAAACTTTCAACTGTATAGTAGCCAGGGATGAGGGTAAAACGTCGTTGCGAAAGGAGGGCGACTACTGCTCAAATTGACAGATAGATTTACTTAAGGAAGAAAAACCACGTATATTTAGAAGAAACTCGCTTTGGGAGGTACGAACCGTAGTGACTGAGTAACAAAATGAAATGTTATTGTGTATTTCGCTCAATGTGTTTCAGTTTTTTTTGCTTAATCTTCGCTCGCAACAATCTTGATACGGCTGTAAGCGGCCGCGAGTGTCCAAAATCGGGTTCGACCGCAATACGGCGCCTAAGAGTTATTCGGGAGGGTGACCGAAATTCAGTCACCCTCCCGAAATTGTGTTGCAGCGCATGGCCATGCTCTGCGAGCGGCCGGCCGCGGAGTGGTGCATTTTTCCTTTATACATTCTTAGTTGTATTAACATTGCAAATTTTCCAACAATGTTAAAAGCGTGCTATCAATTCGAAACAGCCTGTAGTACTCAAGGAGGAATGGGGACCAAAGACGTGAGTCGCAGTTGAAGTGAGGGCTCGGTTTCAGTTTTATCCTTTCTGTCGGAGGCCGCCCTGTGCCCGTGCCGTGAATCTTTATACCTCTCCCACAGGAACATGAGCTTGAATGAAGAATGACTTTACTTCCGAGATACACTCTATGAGCACGTAGATACATACATACTCTACGCATATGTAATACAAAATTAGCAGTGTAGGAAGAAGGATTGAGTTGCTATTTTCGAACTCAACCTTCTATGTTAGTGAAACGTGAAAGGTCGATGCTACTGGCTGCCTGTTGAAATGCTTTTAAAGACGGAGAGTGAAGGTGAGAGAACATTCGCTTCGCATAGAGTTTATACCACCAGAATGTGAGTCTGGTTATTTGTTTGCGTAGTTTTATTACTGTTAGGCGGCGATTTCACGTCGGCAAGCGCTTGGCTGAGGAAGCGCACGTGCTGCTTGTTCTATTCGCAATTTATTGACCCCAACAAAGCCTGCATTTCCGGGATTTTCTCTAAGCAGCAGGCCAGGCGTTCGACTTTGTCAGTGCCTTTGGATTAAACTGCGCAGCACGATTGCAGCGTTCATGTGGAGTCGTTTGGGAGGCACTGGTTGATTCTGAGACAGTACTGTTTGTGGGGTTGTTGAGATAGTTGAACTGACAGTGAGCAAATACTCTTATCTGTAGCCTTTGGTCTTGCGGAGTATGGTGAGCTTGGCGTGTTTGTCGTCGATTGATAGTTAGTCGTGGTGGTGCCATTATGGATGTGAGCGCGTAAAGCGGCCTCTGGGTGCCGTGTGTGCTGCTGCTGAGCGCATTGTTTCCAGACTGGGCCACTGTTCATTAGATTCCCCACCGACCGGCCGGCCTCCCCTCTTGCTTAGCTTGCATTTTCTATTCTTGTTTGCTTGTCGCGGCGCATAGTGTTTAGCCGGACGTTGGCCACGTAGAGGGTTATTTCCTTTTCTAAAGTGAACGAACGCGTCAGAAAATTTTAACGATCCGCACGGCCCGGTAATAGCTGGGGAGTAAATTTCATTTATGCCATCCCGGCGCTCGCCCGCAAGCTATCGACCGGTCTTGCTTGGCGCGTGCGACACAAGCGAGCAGCCACTCCGGGGGATGGCGCAGTCTTCACGTTGTCTTTTCATTTATTATTTCAATCCACTCTTGTACCGCCGCGCCCATGTGAGCTTTGGTCCGCTTATTGGCTCGTCACGATGGCTAGATTTACGCCCTTTTACTGCCGACCGTCGCACCGTTTAACGACCTGGCCGATTGGATGATTTGTTTGGCGCTCGTCCCTGGCATTCGTTGTCTTCTGCCGCCGTTTCACTTCTTTGTTGCAGGTCGGCATAAATGTCTCTCGAGTCCGGTGGTGAAACTAATTTTGATGATTCAACTGAGCCGACAAGTTCAGACCCTTCCTCGGCGCTCCCAGAACTGCCCACTGATCATCAGCTTATTGCTGCCTCTCTGACGACAGACAATGAGTCAGCCGCCGTCGACGAAACAGCCCAGAGATCTGAATCAACAGATCCGTCTCCTGCACCTCCTGATCGGTTAGATTCTTCCACTTCTATGGGCACCGTAAGTTGAGATTTACTTTTGGCCAGCCTTGTTGCCTTGTGTTTCAGTCGTCAGAGCCTTCAGTTCAACAAGAACCGACTGAACTGCATTCGCGTGCTCGTTCGCCGACCGGTTCGTTGTCAGCCTCCTCCCCACCCACCGACGCTCAAGCGGCACCGCCCGGTGCTGGTCTTCCAAATTACCAACAGTTGCCGTTCGCTCCCTTCTTCCCCAATCCCTTCATGGCCCCGTACATGCCGCAAGCGTCCCCTGATTCTGCGGCCGCCATGCCCCCGCCGACCACCGGCAATTGTGCTTACGGCCCGGACTCGGACGTCAGTGATGCCATGTACAGATTTAATCCCTACCAAGGGGGTTTCTATTTGAGTCCAAGTCAGTACCAAGAGATGATGCAGACCTACCTACAGGGACTGTTGCACGCTGCCGGACTGGCCTCGCCTGCTCAGCGGTTCGGTGCCATGGGCATGAGTCCGGTGTCGGAGCCCGGCGAAGTTGTCTACGACGATACGGCCGAGGCCTTGGCCAGAGCTAAGCTAGCCGACGGTGCCCGAACCATGCCTCAGTTTCCTTTTCCATACTATAGCGTGCCACCCGCCCCTCAACCTGCTGCTCACTCCAAACTGGACGTGGACAACACCAGCGACTCTACTGCGCAGATGCACAACGGTCAAAGGTGAGTTGTGTTGACTAGCTGACTGACGTTGCCGCTGGCGCGCAGTTGTAGCTGCGCTTGGCGGCCGATAAATAAAGTGCGCCGACTATAAATAATTTGAAAACTCATCTGCCATTAATGCTGTTTCGGCCATTACCAAGACGGATGGCCGATTGTCGCCTGTCGAATTTGATGAAATGCTTTCTTTTGTGGCTTTCAGCAACGCCGCACAACAACGAGACGAGCTGGCTGCCACCGAGCCGACTGAGCCCGCACACACTGCTAGCTCGACCCCCAGCCAGCCGTTCAGTTTCGCCAGCCCGGCCACGAGTGTATCCAGCGGCCGACCGGAAAGCAACATCGCCTCGCTGGAAAGTCAGTGAGCTGACAGTTTCAGCTGACTCTGTAGGGTTTCCATTTCAGATAGTCCGGCGAGACCTGGTCAGCAAGACCGCCTGCCGCATTTGGAAGATGGTCTTTCTAGTCAAGTCAGTTTTACGGTCTTTCACATTATTTGTTGGCTCGCTGATTACTTTCTGGCTGGCTGTTGTGGGAGTTATCTGTAGGCCGTTTTTGTAATGCCGCTCGAAAATGAGCGTTGCGTCGCCCAGGGCGTCGCTTGGTTGCACTTCTATTAGGTTTGGGGTGCCGGCTTTCATTAGAGGAGGGGCCGGTACTGGCCGTTTATTCCCCTTCTCTCTTTTCAGAGCGATTCCGATGCCGATTCTAAGGCGCCTCGCACCTCGGATAAGGAGAACCCGACCGCCGTGCTGATTAAGAAGCAGATGCACGAGATCGAGAAAGAAATCAATAGAAGAATCGCAAATCAAAACGTGCTTAAGGTAGGCGTTGACACTCGCAGTTACACCGATATCCACCCTTCACGCTAGCACACGGTATCTGTGACCTTTCTTACGACTCTTCTTTCCCTCACAACGTAATAAGTGTTGGGATCCGTTCTTTCGGTGTTGGCATTTTCTCTGGTTACGGGTGCACATTTGCTTTTGGCAGGTTGACCCGAAGGAACTGGAAGCTCTGCTCTGCGAGAAGCGTCAGCACGAAGAAGAGCTGGCCAAATTCCAGGAAGAACGGATGCGACGCCACCAGGCCAGACAGAACGGCGAGGTGTGTGTTGTCTCGTAACCCACTGTCTCTTGTCTACTGCTTGCCTGCCACTCGCCACTCGTCTCCTAACTCGGCTTCTCTTGCCTTTCTGCTCTGCTCGCTTTCTATGCTCTGATTTCAGTCGGCCATTCCGTGGTCTGACAGAAGCTCCGTCGACCACTTTGAGTCTTCCGGCAAACAGGAACGCACGCTAAACGAAATTGCTGACCAGCAGCAGCAGCAACAAAATGCAGCAGTGCCCGTGAGTGCTCCGCCGGCAGCCACCACGCAGATCTACCAGCCTCATTTTCCCCAGGCTGCCATGACTATGGCTGCCTTTCAACAGCAAGTACCGAACTCATTCTTTTCTAGCTAGCGTGTTCTTTTGTAACGAAAAACGCTGCTTTGCACGCTTAATGCAGTCGAATTACTACCGATCGGTGTTTTCAGCATCAAGTGGGTTTTGCGCCGCCAGGCGGCCAGCCGCCCTATGCGCCTGCTCCAATGTATCCGGGCGGACCGTCTGCGTTTGTTCCCACACAACCGGTTGCTTTCGGTGCCTCATCGCCTTCGGCTCCTCTGCCACCGCACTATGCGGCAGCGCTGCTTCAACAGATGCAGTCGGCACGGGCGCCTATCAACAATGCGCAACTACACCACGATCAACAAGTCAATTCTCCTCTCAGACCGCCGCTCAGACAGCCCAACGACGGATGGCTCGGTGGAGCTCATAAGGTAGTGGTGTTTATGTTAGGCAGGTCCGTTCTGCGGTTCCTGGAAAGTGGGCGACTTAAAATTGATGTCTGAATCATGCAAAAGTGATTACTAGAACAGAAAACTCGGTCTCGGAAAACCTACTTGTTTGACGTAAGCCAATGAACTAGGCACGTTTTGTTTTACATTTTCATATTTATCGGTGTCTGAGGTTATACTTGGTGCGGTGTGGGAACAATTGATCATGGAAAAGTTAACTAATTCTCTTTTCCAAAACGACGCCATCCATACGTGGGCCGGAAAAATTGGATGGGTAGTAAAAAGTTGGGATAGGTCCACCTTGTACCAAACTAAACGTTTAGGTCAGTCGCGTAACTAATGAGCACAATCATGCGCCTATCGTCCCCCCCCCCCGGGCGCGTGTCGATGCCATGATGCTGACAGTCCCGGTGGTCTCCTGTCTTTTTCCGTGCCATGCTTTGTGGAGCGGCTTTGGTGCAACGGGCGGGTGGTTAGGTGGGTCCATGAACAAAACTGGGTGGTGATCTGCTGTCCTGTATCTATCTTATAGTTGTATTGGTATCATTAAGTATGCGTGTATGAATTAAAATGGCTGCGCCAATTGAACGAATCGCATTAAACGCATAGGAAACCATTAAACCTACCTGAACATATTATTTTTTGATTCGGCGAACTGAACATTCGGCGAATCGTACAGTCGGCCAACTGAACATTCGGCGAACTGAACATTCGGTGAAACGTTTTCGGCCAACTGATTTTCGGCGAATTCGGTCAACTGATCGTCTCCCCTCGCAACCCATGTATGACGCCAAGTTAAAAAGTGTCATCTTTGACGACGAGTCTGTTAAGGTGGGTCCGGACGAAAATTCATGGCCAGGCGCCAGTGGTTCTGCTTCGCGTCAGGATCAAAGTTCACCTTGTGGCCAGGAGCAGGCCGACAAAGAGAACTGGTCTCGAGCAAACGGATTTGTAGCTGATGGCGAGCCGTCTGCCACTCAGAACGATGGCCAGAATGCCGAGGAACCAGTCTGGGTGATGAGGTGCGTCGCACTGGTCGCTTGTTTCGAATTATTTAACCATCGATTCAGTTTTGGCCAGTCTCGAAGACACAAACTACGATTCGGTTTTAGACAGTCGTACTTGGACAAAATGAAGCGCGAAGAAGAGCGACGGGTGCAGAGCGAGCGACGGGAGCACGAGGCAGCTTTACTGCAAGCAGACAGTGTGTCATGTGCCCTTGTTTCAGTGTCTAATTTAATTGGGGGGGGCTGTTTAGAAGACGCCGCTGATTCGGACACTGACAGCGAGACTAATCGATTGCTGGGAGGGCTGAGCAACGGACAAACCACCGCCACCACCAACGACAACAACTCTAATCAAGCCGGAGTTAAGGCTAAGAAAAAAGAAGGTATGTACATTACTTTCGAATACTGCAGTCGCAGTGCAGAAATATTGCCAAACGTAAGGCAACTGAAATTTTCTAGTCAAATGTAAAGTACAGTAATTTCTGCGTCTTTGAGAGAATGATGCTTGGGCTTTTCTTGCTATAGTGAATTGATTAGGTTTTTACTACTCTTTTGCTATTGAAATCTCGTACTTTCCTTCCTCTATTGTTTGGTTCTACTCCCCTCTTGCTGCTGTCCGGTGTGCTTTTTGAGGCTAAAGTTGAGTTGTTAAAACAATTGTGCGCACATGACATTTTTTTATCTCCTGTCAATCAATCAGTCAAGTGCGAGATTTCACTAGCGGCTTCCGGGAGTTGGTCGGTCGGTTGGACGAGTTGGCTGCGTCACTGACGGTAGTCTCCAAAATGGTTTGCTGGCCAAAAAGGAAAGTAATTGTATGCTTGGCAAATCAATTGAACGTGTTTATCTTGTCTTGTGGGTCTTAATGCACTCTGCATTTTCTCGCACCTTCCCTTTCTTTGATGGACGGCCCTTGATCACTCAAAATTCTCAATTGGTAAGTGAAATGGCGTTTTGGTTATGGTTTAATTGAGTGACCGCTTCGAATGCTCGTTGCCTGCTCCATATCAGTTGCCTTAGGCTGTACGTTTTTCGTTAGTTTCGGTCCGTCGTTGTTCGTGTCAGTCAGTCGCTATTTTTGCCTCGCCAACTCTGAACGTTTAAGTACGTCCGTCCGTCCGTACGTTTCTTTCTTTGTTTGTTTGGAAAGCCACTAATCTTTAACAGACTTTCCTTAGGTAATTTGTCTCACTGTCGTGCTTAGTAATGCCTGTAGCTCTGAAGTGTTAGAGTGTAGTAAAAAAAAGAGATCTTTCGTTTTTGAATGTTGCTGTAATTTCGTAACCTGGTTATTCTGTCAACCGCCGTAGACTAATCTCGAGTCGGTCGAAGAAAATCAGTGCTAGTAAGTAAGCAAGTAATGCGTAGATCCTTGCGGCAAAAGGTAGGGCTTTTCAAGCTAGAGTGGTCGACGCTTGACCACCAAGTGTTGTTGCGTGGTTGAGTTGTTTTGGACTCACTTGGCCATACATTGGTGAAAATTTTTTACTTTTGGCCCAAGCTAGAGTTTTTATCTGTAGTGGTGGTATCTTGCCGAAAATCTGAAGAAAAAGAACAGTTTTAGACTAACTGAACATCTACAAGCGTTTCGATTGTTTTCTGATAATCGAAATAATTTTTTAAAAAACATTTGGCCTGTACCATCCTACTTCTGCTGTTCGCTGCTTTTGGAAGCATTTCGCTTCCGACTGCACTGCAGGCACTTCCTTGACTAAAATTGTCGTAAGCTATAAAACGTGCACATTTTGCAAAATCCAGTTTCTGTCCTGTCGCATTTTTTGGCGTTCAAAAATGTTTGGTTCCTGCTCCTACACTGTAAACTAGCAGCAAAAACATGCAATCAGTGCGGCTATTTTCTCCGAGTTCAGCGATTCCATTATATTTTGTTGTGTGCGTGTTCAAATTTCTCAGAAATCCTGCTATTGGCATGCGGTAGACGTATAACTAAGGATTTGCTGTGTTGCCTTTGTGACCTTGGCGTAGGAAGTGGGCTGGTTAGGCAGAGACGGTGTCCTTTTCAGTAATGGTGCATGAACCTGCAGTGCTGATCGAGGGTGTGCTGTTCCGAGCCAAGTATCTCGGCTCCACTCAGCTGGTGTGTGAAGGCAGACCGACCAAGGCCACTCGGATGATGCAAGCGCAGGAAGCGGTCACTAGGATTAAGGTATTGCTGGGGGTTGTCAACAGTTCTGCCCATACATGGGCCGCGGGGGTATGGGGGTGGTATACCCCATCCCCTCGCCGGCCAATACCGCCCCCTTGGTCGTCCAAACCCCCCTCGCTGCACCCCCCTCCCGGAGGGAGAAAATTTTCGCTTATTTAAGGCAAAATAGGCGTTTTTTGGACTTTTTTTGGATCCCCCCCCGCGAGGTCTCCATACACCCCTCCGGCTTTTTCCGGCCCATGTATGGTTCTGCCAGGTCTAAACTTTTAGCCGGCCGACGGTGACAGTCAGCCACGTTGTGACGTCGACTTGTTCATATCGACCGAGAAGATAATGGTGCTGAACACGGATCTGCAGGTTTGGCTTGTTGTTAGTTGTGTGGTCGGTGGTCGTCGGTGGTGTTTGTTGCGTTCGAGCTCATTCTTATTATTGGCTGGCCCTTCTGAGTCGTGGCTTGCCTGGCTCCAGTATGAAACTCGCTTTCGTGTTCCGGCTGGTGCCCAAGTGAAGTCTGTTTGGTCACTTGCTGCTGTGCAGTGCTCTTTCGCAAACAGACTTTAGAATACGAGCTTTTAGTTACGATTTAGTGCGCTTCTTTCTGATTGGCCGAACTATTATCTAAGCCCCGCCCACCTGTCGCTCGCTCTCTCGCTGTGTGTGTGTGGTCGGATGTGAGATCTCAATGTTTCAGAGAATTTCGGACACAGACGTCCGGCAGGTAAACTTGCTACATGTGCCATCTTTAGACTTGGCGATCGGGTGGTCGTGGTCTGTGTTGTCTCACCGTTAATCGTCTGTGTCTACACTAAACTTGCTCGCCCTACCGTACAAGTAGCTTGTAGAGTTACAGCTAAAATCTGCCAAACTCTAAAGAAAGTCAGTTTGTACACAGCACGAGAATAGGTTTCAACTATCGATTTGTTTTAGTTTTAGAGTTCGGTTCGGTGTGTCAATTTTTAGTGCTTCGCTGGTTCGTGCCCCTTTTGAGTTACTTTCATACATTTAACCGGTCATCCACTGATGACAGTTGGAGGTCTTAGCATACATATAACAGGTCATCCGTTTGGGGTATGGCGCCGGCCGGAGGTCTTAGGCCAAATTCTAGGGAGGGGGTTGGGCAGTCAAAAATCGCAATGTTTCGGCTAAAAATCGTCAAAAAATCGCTAAGTTGGGCTCAAGTACAGCTAAAAAGCGATGTTTTGCAAGCGATTTTAGCAATTTTAGTGTCTGAAATTTCGAAAAAATCGCTAACAATTTGCTCCAAAATTATTTGCCAGAAAAATCGGAAAGGGGTCGGAAAAATCGGAGGGTCCCCCAATCGGGGGTCTGGCCTAAGTCGGGCGGGGGCAGACCACCTGTTACATGTACGGGTCTTAGAGACTCACTCAACATTTGATGCAGTGAGGTGGATACTGAAAATTGCTCAAAAACGGTTCGGCTCAAATTCCGCAAGAAATAGCTGTTTATAGACAGTTTAGTGCTACTTTTTGTCTGAAGAAATTGCAGAAATACAAAAATTGACTAAAATAGCTTACCAAAAGCCGGACAGATGGTAGATGCAGAAACCATCTCTCAATGGAAGAGCCTGGTTTCACCCTGGCCGGTTGGCAGGCTGAGAACCCAGGCCTTGTTATTTGTATGTTTACTTGATTTTGTACAATACGCTATATTAGCGTGTTTTTAAGGAAAAAAATTTTATTTGAACTAAGGTCCTCTGTACCGGTAGAAACAAACAATTTTTCCGTTCAGCTCACCTGAATGTAAAAATTTGAAACGCTTCTGTAAGCTCAATTCTTAGCCGGTTGTTTTGTAAATTGGTCTAGAGTTTCTTGTATAGAAACTGTAGTGGCTGACAAATTTGCAGGAAAAATGTCGGCTTGTTGGCTCGCAATGGTTGTTCAAAATTTTCCGTTCCGGTGAGCTGAACATGAAAAATCGTTTGTTTCTACCGGTGCAGGTTTTGGCCATAACCCTTGTCTCGTGCAGAGGAAGCATGCATGGGTCGGACAAATGAGTCGCGCAAGTGAAAATCCGAAGTTTTATGTTTGAACTTGCTTACCGCTTTAGGGTTGTGGTGTGGTGGTCACGGTTTTGTGGGGTCTTGTTTTTTCGTCAAACAAAAGAAATCATAGTAGGGATTCGTGCATCAGATTGGCTGACCTGGCTGGCTGAACCATACATTCCAGACCTTTAGGAAGAACTTTATTCTGTGCGCCACGCATATGGACTGTTGCACAAAAGAACAGGCACCGCGGTAATTTTGGGGCGTGTTTTTTGCTGCAGAATACTCTGTCCCGGTGTGTTTCTGAAATTGTAAGCAAAGCTATCTTCGCTTGATCACGTACTGTACCTAAAACGCTTCCTCCTACTCGACCATAGCCCTTGACGGTCGGTCGCCTGAGACTGAGTGAGGTCGACCCGTCCGCCCATGCTTGCTTCAATGTCTGTTCTGTGTTGTTGTGTTGTGTGCGTGTCTGCTACAGCCATACTAACACGCACGCTTACGCTTTGCATTGGGTGCACGTTTGCATGCTTGCTTGTTTGCTTTTTGGTGGCGGTCGATAGAGGTGAAAAAATGCAGAGGTAGATGGCGCTTTGTTTAGGACATAATGATGGATCATCCGCTGCGTACCATATCGTATATCGCTGATATCGGGGATGTTGTGGTGTTGATGGCTCGCAGGGTCACGCAGGCGTCCAGTCCTGACGATCCCGAAGAACACACGATCAGACGCACGCCGCGCATCATTTGCCATCTTTTTGAGTCGGATGAGGTCAGTTTTTTCTGTTTTCCGCTCGGTCTATGTTTTATGCTGTCGTTGGAGGCTCACGGTGGGGAGGTTTCAATTTAGTTTTATTTCTCCGGGGAACTGCCCTTTTTAGTCTCCCAGTCGTTTTCGAAATTTTAATTTTACATTCCCGGTCACGCGCCCGATACTGGGTTGGCTTCCCTCTGTTGCGCTTGATGAGCTCGGCTGGCTCGGTGTTGTGTCAGAAACAATTTTTGGTCTGGCAATGCCAAAATAGCACTGCTTTTTTGGCTTCTGCTGGCCAGTAATGAAGGGAAATAATTGGCCAATATTTTGGTGGTGGCCCATTTTGGTGGCCGTAAATTAGTGACTGCTCATTAATATTTAGATGGCGCTCTTATTCTAGGCCCAGTTTATCGCTCAGTCAATTGGACAGGCCTTTCAAGTTGCCTATATAGAGTTTCTGCGCGCTAACGGCATCGATGACCCGGGCTATCTAAGGGAGATCGATTACCAAGAAGTGCTCAACTCGCAGGAGATTTGTGGCGACGAACTGCAAATGTTCAGTAATAAAGAGATGCAGAAAGACGTGCGTAGTCTTTGATTTACGTCTAGTACTTACTGTCTATGTAGAAGGTTTAGGTGGTGGTTCCCAAGCAGAAAGGAGAGCCAATGGGAGTTGTGGTGGTGGAATCTGGTTGGGGTTCGATGCTTCCTACTGTAGTCGTCGCAAACCTCATGCCAAACGGGCCTGCTGCTCGCTCGAACGCCTTAAACATTGGTCAGTCGAACAGCAGAGATTTCTCCACTTACGATAGACAAAAATGCCCGACCCGCTACGATTCGATGCGATTTGACAGGGGCTCCAATTCCTGCGATCAGTTCTTGCCGTCCTTTTGCAACTGCTTTCGTACTCTGCACAGAGATGTTCCATAGAAATTTTTCAATGGGAAAAAAAGGAAATTTTCCTAAAGGGGTCGGAAAAAATGGGAGAAAAGGAAAACTATTTAAGCGAAAGAATTTCCAAAGTTACTGGAAAATGTTAAGTAAATAGCAGTTTGATGTAATACGAGTTATGCATTGTCCATTTCGCTCCGCCGGCATTGGCAGCAAGTATTGGCCAAACGTCATGACCACTGAGAGTAACCCAATGTCGAATAACATTTATCTACTTGTCATTACCGGCTTTCGGCTGACTACTTTGACACAGGGCAGCGAGCTAAACTACATTGTAAGTCAACGGATTACCCCCAGTTCCGACTTTCATATCAAAATATGCTTTTTCTTTTAATTCGTCACAACATACCGGTTCTATCTACATGTTTCATGCATGTGATGGCAAATATTCTGAAAGGATTTTTAAGGAAACATAGAGTCTGTGTTTGTGTGTCGATTTTTGTTTATCATATGAAAGGTTTTCCCGGAAAAATCGGTAAACTATGTGTGTGCTGGTGCTTTTGGTGCGGGTGTGACTTGGTATAAAAATAATTTTCAGTCACGCTGAAGGGATCATTCACGTGGTGTTGTTAGGCTTTTTTCAAAAAACCTATTAAAAATGCTTTTGAAGGCTCATTTCGAAAAAAATTTATTTTATTCAAAGTATGGGAATAAATCGCTGAATTTAGCCTCAGATATACATACATTAGCAGTGCAGTTCTATCAATTTCATGCCTATTCTAAGCCTACATGGTGCCAGTACCATAAACGGCGTTAAGTGCCAGACTGTCATAGAACTTCGGTCCCTCCGTCAGATCGTAGTCGCATCGTGGTTCTTTGGACTAAAACAAAGAATCAAGTGATCCACGGAAATTCTCAGTTATGGAGTAGTTCTTTAGTACTTTAGAGTAGTTGTTTGAAACTTGCAGGAACGATTGGTGTTATTGTTTCGTACAACAGACATGTGATCGGGGTAAACCACGTTCCGTAACTTATAAACAGTCTTCTAAAAACTCGATAATTCGAAAAATTTTCCAAACTGATATTTTATTTGGCCTAATAAATTGGTAAAGTAAATAATAGGGGTGGGCATGGAGACTTTGGTCTATAGTGTAAATGGAGAAACCACTGACTATCGAACGTATCCACCCCTGTCTGCTATAGATTGTGTATTTAGGAGACCAAATAATAGCCATCAATGGTATTTCGCTGGTTGGGCTACCTTTGTCTACATGCCAGCAGAATATAAAGGTATAATTGTACAGTTGGACTGTTTCTGCTAGCGTCCTGGTTTTGCAGAACACCAAGAATGTGACAGCAGTTAAGCTGAGTGTGGTCAGAACGCCACCTGTTGTCGAAGTTCGCATAAAGCGCCCAGATGCCAAATATCAGCTCGGCTTTAGTGTTCAGAATGGCGTTGTAGGACGTTTTGAGTCGGTCTCGATTATAGCTTGTATACTTGCTTTCTGCAGATATGCAGCCTTCTGCGCGGGGGAATCGCTGAAAGAGGCGGTGTCCGCGTGGGTCATCGCATAATCGAAATAAACGGCCAATCTGTTGTGGCAGTAGCCCACGAGAAGATCGTCAATATGCTTGCTACTGCTATTGGCGAGGTGAGTGGATGTGGATTTGCCGACTGGTGGGGTGGGTGCATCGGTAGGTTTCAGATTCAAATGAAAACGATGCCTACGTCTATGTTCCGATTGCTCACTGGTCAAGAACAACCGAACTACATATGATTTCTACGAGCTGCTCTGATGTCGGGCGCAACCAATGTTCTGTGCGACGCGGAGAGCTGCACTTTTTTCGCCGTTTATTAACTGCTGTTGGTGCTTTGCTGAGCGAAATTTGATGCCATTCGATGATACTGTAATTTAACTTATTTGTTTATGCGCACGCGGCTTCTATGGTTTGTTGGAAGCTAAAATGCTCGGGATAGTCACTTATTCGACAGAAATAGTCAACGATCAACTGTTGTTGTACAAACTCAGATTCATAGTATTTTATGTGGGATGATAAACACCTTCGATTCTAGTCTCTGCTTTTCTCCCCTACTCACAGTACGCGTTCTGTCTTGTTCGCTACTTAACCGCTTTGAAGTGTCAGACTGGTACCCAAAAAAGCTGTCTCGGTATTATTTTCACAGTTAAGTAAAGCGAACAGCCAAGCCGTAACTGCAACGTTGGTAGACGAAAAGAAAATTGAACGGTTCAGAGAGAACCAAGCTTGTAAATTGGCTAAAGGGTCGTGTGGTGTTCCTAACGTCATAGTGTATCTTGTGAAAACACCCCATGCGTATTACCGTAATTTTTAGCACAGGCATTCAAAGTTTTCTTGCAAAGTAGTCTGAATCATTCACGTGGTCTTTTTTTTCAATTTGTATCTTCTGAAGTTGCATTTAGTAGAGATGCGCACGGGCCGGCCCGGCCCGTGCCCGGCCCCACAATTTTCGGCCCGCCGGGCCGGGCCGATCAGTTTAGCATAGTGGCCCGAAAATTTTGAAAGGTTGCACAAATTCAAGACTATGTACAAAATGGTACCAGTGTTTTTTGCCATAAACAGCTGTTATGCCAGGAAAATGCTGGTAAAACTTCTATTAACGTAAATTCAAAGCATTTGAAGCGAATTTAATCAGTTATTGTGCCTATTTCCTTTAAAAACTTGCTTGAGTTTTTTCCGCATTTAAGTTTTTTTTCGGAAAAAAACGAGGAAAAAACCGACCCAACAGTCCTGGGGTGAATTCTGGCAACTTTTTTAAAAATGGGCCGGGCCGGGCCGAGTGGCAAACGGGCCGGGCCGCAAAATTTGGAAAACGGGCCGGGCCGAAAATTTCGGCCCGAGCGCATCCCTAGCATTTAGTAAGAAACGTGAACATCTGTATTTTTTATACAAACTGTCAGAAAATCCAACCGGTTTTCACAACTTTCATAATTGTTGTTCTTCTTCGATGGCAATCCGTAGGTAAGTCTGGATTGTGTTGTTTACAACTCCGTAAAGCATAGAGCCTTGTTAAACTTATACTCCTGCCCAGAAAAATGAATGACCATTCTTCGCGTTTTTTTGTGATGTTTGCTAACTCTTTTGTTTTGTGTTGGGCGATAAAAGTTGGTATGTTAGTTCAGGAAAAATGCCGGTTAATTGCATTGCATTAAATTCTTAGTTCATTCCATTGCATTAAATTTTTATTTCAAGTCGATCCTTAAAAAATGAGAAAAACCTGATGGGGGCCGTCCATAAACTTCGACGTTCAGAGAGGGGGTGGGTTTGGTGTCGAAAGCGTCGACGTTTTTTCTAAGGTGCTCAGGAAACTTTTGTCCGCAGCTTTATATTACAAGGAAAACTCAACCTAATTCAAGTTTCCAACTGCCAAAATGGTAGTTGACGGTCGAAAAGTTTCTTTTTCATATAGCTTCTACTGTACTATGTAAATTTTAATGTACATATTTCAATGTCGGACACAGCACCAAGTTTAGTGGGGAGGGGTATCAGCCAAAAACATCGTAGTTTTTAGGGGGATGTGCTGAAAACGTCGGGAGGGGGTGGGGGTACAAAATTTTGAATTTTTGAACGTCGTAGTTTATGGACGGCCCCATGTTTTCACTGGACTGCGCAAATTAGTCTCCATCCATAGTACGTCAAGCAGATTAGGGCAACATCAGATCCAAGGACGTTATTCTCTGCAACATTTTGTTGTTGTGATGCCCAAACCGCTGCTTCAAGGCTAATAGTAGTTAGTCTCGAAACCGGTTGCACGCTCATTTTTCGAGCAGATAGCTTTTCGGTTATGGGAACGATCAATTTCAAAATTTATTCAGACTTACAATAAACTACCCTGTAGGAGAGCAACCGGATGAAGTGTTGGATGAAGATTGTTGAGTTGGGTTCGCACTTCCGTAGTTTTTCAGCGCTTAGTGCTTGCAAACCCCGTGTGGGAGTGTTGTAGGTGTGCGCGTGCATAGGAAGGCGGCTGTTTTGCTATTAATCAAACGTGCCAAACCCCCTAGTGCTGCTCGCAAAATTAATGACGGGGTCTGATCGTGCATTTCACCGATCAACCGCATCAAATCTGCCTCTCGATAACAACAGCCAACTTCCATTTCACTTCGTTTCGTGCCGTCTCGTACTTTGTTGCTGCCATCAACTTTTTGCCGACTGACGGAAAAAAATTACGACCAGAATTCAGGAAGCTCAGCTCTATGGACTGTCGATTTGAAGCTGGAGCAGCTGTGTTTTTGGAACAAAATATATATTTTAGTGGGACGCCAGCAGATGACCATATGGCCGAGCGGAGTGGAGTGGACAGAGGCGCACCTGGTTTGCAGTGCCGATGCCTAATCTGCGTGCGAGCGCAGTGCAGTCTTGTTTGCCGAGTACACAGTTGGATTACTGGAGCAGCGCATTAGTCGGATGAGTGAACGAATGCCTGTCTGTCTGTGTTTGGAGGCCGATAGCGATCGGACGCCGCTGTCCCCTGGTCTGTCGCGCCGCAGATGAGCAGTGCGCGTCTAAATTGAATATGGAGGCACATAAATAGGAGAGAGCAGAGCGTCGTGTCGCTGATTAGTACGGGCCCAGGCTAACCGGCCGCTCGGGCCAGTAAGCCAGTGGCGGAGGAGAGCGATAAATAACCGGCACTCGGCGTTATGGGCTTGTAAACACCAATAATTTTTATCGAACGCACGCACGTAGCACATTGAGAAGTAATAATCACTATAAGAAAATGACAAGCTACACGCTGGTTCTAAGCAATCGAACGGGAAACACAACGAACAGTGACAAACAGTCGTCATTATAAATCGCCATAACAACTCTTCGAACAGATTGTTTTTCACGAATGATACATACCCTGTTTGTGCAAAATCTTACTGCATATAGCAACTGCTCGTCGCTAGCCGAGGTGCGAGCGGTGACAGCATCAGGCTACGGCGCATAATAGTTTGACACGTTTTACAGGGCAATATTTCCTCTTTAATAGCCAATGCCTGATTTATTTCTATTAGAAAATTGCTCTAGCGCCGACCGCCCCCATTCGCTGCGAACATTGGCGGCCGAGCGGTGGGGATAAACCGGCTGTGCCTATGCGTATATGCCTCTGCCGCATCTGGCCTGCCCGGCCTTGTGCGCCGGCCAATTTTTGACAGCTCTGATGGATGGCCCGGTCGGCCGGCTGATTTTTCAATAGAGCAGCACGCTGACGAAGCCCGGGGTCGGCCCGGCCCAATCAAAGTCTTTAAACGATCAACCAAAGATCCCATAAATGGCTCCGGCCCTGCCTGCCGCGCCCATATCACGGTGCTATCGACCGCGCACGGCCCCGCTTAAAACCAATTCGGCAACGCCATTAGAAGAACCGCTAATTCCTGATGCTGTCCGGGCCGGACGAGCAGTTAATATGGCAAGAGGCTGAGCACACCTAGCTATCTATATGCATATGTGCACACAAAACACTTGAGCCTGGGACACATTAATAACTGATACGACGCTACACTACGAGCTACTCTGCACGGAGCACACATACCTTGTACACCCAGCTGCTACTTACAGACACTCAGGTGTTGACCGGCGGCTGCGTCGGCACGCGACTGCGTCGCCACACCACGCGCGCGTAGAAGTTGTGCCAGCTGGAGACGGTCTTGCCCGAGCAAATCCAGACCGCACACGTAATTCCGACGATCAGCGCCATCAGGTACTTGAAAATGAAGACCAGAAACTCCGGGCCGGCGTCGGCCACCCGCGCCTCACAACGGTCCGGAAAGCCGTAGAGCAGTTTGTTGCGACTGAGACACTGCGCCACGTACCACTTGCGCAGCCAGTGCGGCAGCATCGACAGTTGGTAGCCGAGACACGCGGCCGTTATGACCGCCGGCACTATGTACATGACGCTGAAGGCGCTGATCCTGAGCATCAGTTTCTCCAGCTTGTCTATCTTCTCCACCTTGTTGCCATCCTGGTACTTGATGTAGCGGCGGATTCTGAGCATCGACACGAAGCCGCAGAACAGAAACAGCACGCCCAGCACTGCAAAGTGATGCCATTTATTTGACGTCTATTAAACGGCCCATCGGCACCAAAAACCAGCCGGGCCGCCGTGCTGTAAAGCCGACGCGATATGGTGCGATAAATTTGCCAGACAACAGCCAGCGTGTCGCTACAATTCACTAGCGCACTAAAACCTACGGCAGCCTAGAAGAGAATGATGCTGCTTACCCAAACACACCACCAATGGAATGAGCACGAAGTTCTGCAGTGCCTCGGGGTCCCAGTTGCCCACCGAACACACCCCGCTGAACAGGTCGCCGTCCACGTTGTGCGTGATCAGGATCCAGACCATGAGCAGCGCCGGCGCGCCCCACGCCACCAAATGGAAGTAGTGCGACCGCTGCTCGATGCCCTCCTGACTCCACTTGAGGTTGGCGGCCAGAAACCAAGTAAAACAGAGCACAACCCACCAGATAGAACTGGCAACGCCGAAGAAGTAGTGCAGCATGGCCAAAACGGTGCACAGACTGTTGCTGGTACCCTGAATGACCAGTTTGGGTGGGAGTCGATTGCCACTGGGGTCGAAAGAACGCGGCGCCGTCGAGCGCGGCTGGCAGGCGATGCGGTCCTCGGACACGAAGCCGACGATGTAAACCACCGAAATTATCAAGTAGCAGATGGCCATGAAGAAGATCGGTCGCACGGGATAGGGAAAGCGGGCCATGTCCACGAAAAAGGTCAGCACAGTGAAGAGAGTGGCCGCGGCGCACACCATCGCCCACATGCCCGTCCACCAGCGCAGAAACTTACGTTGGCTCGGACCGAAAAACACCTGCAACCTAATTACTCTCAATCTCTTACAACGGAAGCGCCAACACAGCTCAGACTAAGGCATTTCTCGGAATACAGACTATGAGTGATACCGGTAGCACACATTGTCTAAACAGAATTTTGTGTTGGCGTGCTTATGTTCTCCTATACTAAGTCTGTTAGTGTTGGCTGGAAGGGTAACAATCTAATTAGCTATTTCAGTTGGAATAGTGACTCATCTGTGTCGGAGCGGAAGCCGACAGGACATGCAAAGCGCTTAGTCACGGCCAATCAAAGAACAAACCGTTTCTCCGTGATCCCTGACACAAGGAAATGCACAACTGGTGAGCGTTTCGTTTCCGATTCGCAACCGGTAGTCGCTGGCGTCTTTAAACTCCACTTGCATCACTCTGGGACAGACGTAAGTTCTGTTGGGTTTGGTGCGAGGCAGGTTCGGCGCAGTCACGTGGGGATTGGGAGGGTAGGAGGGCGCCATAAACTGCGGCGCCGGAGTGGTGGCCGTTTTGGTTCTGTTCTCGCCGACACAGAGACCGTCCTCGGGAAACTGTGCGCAGTCGAGGGTCTGCGGCCACTGGAAGCCGAACTTGTTCATCAGATTCTCGCAGCCGTTGCGCGCAGACTGGCAGAGATGGCGGCAGGGAGGTATGGGCTTGGGCAAGACTGTGCAGACCGGCGCGTACATGGTGCAGAGGAAGAATTTCAGATCCACACTGCACTTTACTTTGACCAGCGGGTAGAACTGATGCACCTCCATGCCGGCGTCTTCCTGCTTCTGGTGATTGAGTAGATTGGGGAAAATAGTCATGTTGTAAGGTATGTCCGTGCACAGAGGAATTGTTATGGGCTCGCATTTCTCGTTGACTGGGTTGCTCGGGTCCCCTTGCTGGAAGTGCTGGTAGCCATTGCTGACCACAGTCCGACCGGTCACTCCCGCAAACACCAACAACAAACAGAGCACTCTCCGCATTCTCTGAAACCATTGCATCCATTACACTGTAGAGATGTTCACGAGCCTGAAAAAGCTCGGCTCGGCTCGGCTCGACTCGGCTCGCGAGCCCAGATCGAGCGAGCTTATCAAGGTTAGAAAGCTCGCGGTCCGAGCCGAGCCGAGCTCAGAACGCGCAACACACTTAAAAATGTATAATTTTAATCAAGTTTTGAAAATATTGTGGTTTTTGAGGCTAATTTTCGTTTAATTTCTATGTTTGCTACATTATTTTAAAGGTATTAACGATAAAATTGCGTAATTAGTGAGGAAAAGCTTTAGGTATTGATTTTATGGCGTTACTTTTCTATTTTCCCGAGCTTTCCACCAAATTTAAAGCTCGCGAGCCGACCTCGAGCGAGCTTGGAGGTGCGCACAAACGAGCTGAAACGAGCTGACCTAAATAGAGCTCACAATCGAGCCGAGCCGAGCCGTGATTTTTAGGCTCGTGAACATCTCTATTACACTGCACACAGTTCATTGCCTATCTTTTCCACCTTTTCATCTACAACATAAGGGAATTTTATTTTTGTGGTCAACATAGAACAGCGGCCTATTCTCCACTTCTCCCTTTGACAAAATTAAATGCGAAACTGCGTACAATCTAGCAAATGCTCTTTTTGTAAATATCTCTGGCACGATTGGAGTTATGTACCAGTAAACTGATGAGAAAAACTCAGTGAGTACTATGCCAATAGTAATACAATAGAATTAATAAAATTTCCGGCAACTTGGTCTGGTGTGCAATTAATAAACGTTAC
Organism: Sabatieria punctata; assembly: GCA_030248155.1. Classification (NCBI taxonomy): domain Eukaryota; kingdom Metazoa; phylum Nematoda; class Chromadorea; order Araeolaimida; family Comesomatidae; genus Sabatieria; species Sabatieria punctata. Next base: position 57,072 of record JASANB010000879.1, on the reverse strand, counting down.
TACTAAAAGTTGGCCGAGGCGAAGTTTATGGCGACACACAGTAGACACGGGTAGTGCATAATAGCTAAAGATGAACTTCACCTTTATATTCACCTTCACTTACACCTTTATAAAATAAAAACAAAACATAATTTTTTGGAATTTCCGATAGACCTAAGCTTTCTATCTAAGCAATTCAACTCACCAAATCAACTCGTCCTAAAATGTTTGGTCAGCAGATTGTCGGAAGGGAGCATCCTCTATCTAGACTCGGAGCACTCACGGCTTCCTGATTAAACTGGCTCCAGTGAAGAAAGGTTGGAAACACAGAATCACGAAAGAAAGGATGCCAACCAATCTGAGAGAAAGGCGACAGGGCGTTTATAAAAAGACACACAGTCGAAAAAGCAGATGAGCAAGCTTCATATGGATGCCCTGCAACACAGAGAGCACCGAAATCAGTCTTGCCTCCACACGGTAGCTCTTCCTTCACAACATAACCGCAGGCAGCAGGAAGTACGAGAAAAAATAATAAAAGATTCGTCTTCTGCTGGCAGAGCGTCGTTTCAAACAATTGTCAAATCACGCTTGGTGCATTGACAACGCATAGATAACCGGTTCTTATTCACTATTACCTATTGTTAATCAACTAAACTTAGTTGCTTCTTACTTGCTAGCAACACATCTACTCATTTTGAAACAAATTAAGAGCTCTAAATTTACATTTGATACAAGCTAAATCGTTCTAACAGCAGCGTGGAATTTCCCAATCTGACATGTACCGTAGTCATAATCAAATTTTCCACAGAAGACCTACGAAACAGCTTAGGCGCCAACTTAAAAATAGCAGAGAAAGCACAAAAGACAGAACTGTTTCATCAAAACAACGTAAGTAAAATAACAACTCAGCTTAAGAGAGGATAAGCCGAAAACAGGCGTCGATTATCCGTTACTTGACATTTTCTTTAAGACTTTGAACCTGTCCGCTCAAACGTTTCAGGTCGTCCCGAATCATGTCCAAACTTCTGTGAACTGAGAGAATGAGCGGATGACTTGAAGACATGGGTTGGTCGCTTTCCAGACTTGCAAACGCAACAGTAAGCGGAACGGACATTTTGCCTTAAAAACCTCAAGCTTTTTATTTTAGTCAGCAAATGGAACCCAAAATATCTACGGAATCGAGCGCTGAGAAGCGGGTTAAAGTCGTAGTTGGTCATCTCATACGGTTCTTGCTGGAAAACGGAGCGTCGTCTAGTCTGCAATTTCTCTTCGTCCAGATTAGGCACAAACGGCTTCTCGGAAGTCTGAAACTGTCAGATACGTACGCACAATTACTGCACACTGCACTGCAGCCAATGTTCGTACAGTAGGTAGCAGACCAATCAACAGATAAATGATTCTACTGTAATCTGCGTTCAGAGAGAAGTTGCACTAACCGCGCGAGACGTCAGGTTAACAGCCAGTTGTCCATCGAGCCGGTCCGAGAAAGTGACGGCGAATTCGGGATACATACTCAAACAACTGATCAACTTGTCCACTTTGAGAGTGTGCAAGTCACAGTAAGTCACCGCCTTGACGTCGACGCTGCTATAGCCGTTTGGCATTGCCAAATCACTACCAATTAATTCATCTTTTCCTCAAAAATATGCATTAGGACATCTCTAGGAGCAAAAACAACTGGCAGAACGTGACGCTAGGAGAAGCCGAAACTGATAGTGCTTTCAGAGCAGTCCTACTAGTCTGCCTGCGCTGTGGCTGTGCGTCAACTCACCGACCAGAGCAGAGACCTCCCCGTCTGGATGCAAAACTTCTAAAGATCCACTGCATATGTAGTAGTAGAATCTAGCTGCGTCTCCTGCTCGTATGAGATGTTCACCGGGATTGATAAAGGTGTGTTTGAACTGTAAAAATTCATCCACTACATTAAACAGTATAATATACATATTATGTACTTTGATGCGAAGCAGACATGGGCTAGTATTTCGGATTAGAGGGTAAATTTTTGAAATCCTCAGGGGGCCTCTGGCAGCGTCGGCAGCTGAAGGGGGTGGTGGCTAGTATAGAATGACTTTTGACATATCTTTAGTTAAGGTATTTTGGGTTCATTAACTTTAACTAAACATATTTTTTACATTTTTTCAACACTAATCTTCTAAATTCGTCCAAAATTTTCTTGAGGGGGTACAATCTAGTTGCTGTGGGCAGATAAGACAGAGCCTAGGCAGGGGGTCTTTGTCTGATGCGGAGCGGAAAAAAGTTGCTCACTTGCAAAGCCAGCATTTTTAGACAATCGCGAGGAGCTCCATTTAGAATAGGAAGTCCTAGAAAATCGCCGTACATATGCTCAAGCACGTCCGCTTTCAGATCTTCTGGGAAGTCTCGAATAATCTGCATAAAGAAGTCAGTACCACGTACATACTACGTAGTACTAGAAAGAGCGTGGCACCTTTTCATGGTGAATTCCCCTGTGCACCGTCCACTGCGTCTGGAAGAACTCTTGCATCTTACGCTTAAGAGGTTTGGGCACGCTGTAAATGCGGTAAAAGTCCTTTAGCTCTTGTTGCTGAAGGTCGAATGCAAATCGTCTGGCGTACATGCGCTGAATGATTGCTGTCACCTGGCCAAATACGACAGCGTGCATGAGAGCTAAATATTATCACTATACTCTTGTCCCTTCATACGCACTCAGTTACCAAATATGGGCAGCACAACACAGACCGCTATTTTCTCCGGTACCGAGTTGGCCGCTTCGTTGCCGAAACCCACCTAAACGGTACTCTACGTACAGTACGCAGAGTTGCCTAGACCGTACTTGTACAGCAGACAACCATAGTGCATCACACAACGCCACGCGGGGAAGAAACGTGCAAAGCAAGCAAAAATCAACCAAAATACTGTGTTGACCATAAAATAAGACCGCCGGGCCTTTTCTCGAGTTTTCTGAATATCTTTAAATGGCCGCCATTCCGTCAATTTTCACTCGAATGAAAAGATTTTTGACACGATTATTATTATTATTTGTTTTGTTAAGAGTTTGGTTTGGCCAAATCCTGGCCTTCTAGCTATCTGTAGCTCTGGGTTGTGCCTTCCCAAATGAACTAACCCCAGTTTTCAGACATCAGATTTAAACATACATGTCTCACGAACGGGATCGGATCTTTCCCAAATTTTGTAGGTTAACAAATCTTTATATGGACTTAATCCCTAAAAAGGCCAGCTTTCTAGCAGAGCCAGTAAAGCTCTGGCGGATTTTTACTTTCAGTGAAAGTGAAAATTCTGCGTTGTCAAAAGTGAAGGTGGTGCCCTCTGTCGTAGTTTATTTTTCGGAAGGGCATAACTCAGGGCTGTGGAAGGCTAGAAGGTCAGGGTTTGGCCAAAACAAACTCTTAACAAATAATAATAATAATCGTGCCAAAAATCTTTTCATTCGGTGGAAAATTGACAGAATGGCGGCCATGTAACGTTATTCGGAAAACTCGAAAAAGGGCAAGGCAATGTTTGTTACCAACACATCAGTGTCACAACTGTAAATTTTCAGTCACAGTGCACACGAAATGTGCTGTTGATCAAACATCTAGTTTAGGCATCGGGTTTTAGCTCAACCGAAGTTCTTTAAAAATTCAGTGCCCTTGAAACACCTGCCCTGCTGCGGATTGAAATAGATCTTGTGAGCCACTGTGCAATGCAGCACACAATGCATACAGTACGTACATACCGTAGTTAAGGCAGTTAAGCTAAAATACATAGCCGTCCAATATCCTTGCAAGTCATGCGGATTCATTTTGACTCCGTCCGGTTTGTTCTCACTGCTAGCAGTCAGACCACGATAGAGTTTGTAAACCCAGCCTAGCAAAGAGATCGCTAACTGATGATGATGTTCACTGCTCTCTTCTTACCGACATTCCAGTCGCGTTCCCCATACAGCCATTCATACCTGAAAGTGTGCCATCAGCATGTCACAAACGACCTCAGCAAAACTACGGTACCTGCCGATAAAATACCAAACGCAAGCAAACCAATGCGCCAGCAAGATGTACAAGACCATGTTTATGGCCAGAATGACCGACGAGTACTCAGAGTAGAGTTCCAGCGTGACCCAGATTTTTGTTAGTCTCAATAACCGAATGCATTTCAGCAGCACAACCGAATTTCTCTGAATTACGCAGGTCACCATACAGCTACGATACCAAGGTAGCCGTAAACAGATTGCAACAAAACATCAGGGGTAAAAAGATAGGCCTGCTATCGGTACAATGAACGGCACCGGTTCATCTGAAGAAATGTTTGGTACCGTATAGTACCTAAGTACCAATGATATGCGATCGAGACCTCAATTGAAACAATACGTACATACTTATGGCAACATTACCATTATTTGGCATCACTTCGATCGAGACCCCAGGCGATACCATATAAGGTACCATTGAAGTTATCGGTACCCGATATACCACAAAAGCTGAGCGATTTCTGAATGTAAAATGAGAAGCCACTCACAGAAACAAAGTCAGCCCCCATCCAGGTGAGCGCATCGAAAGGAAAGGCAGCAATAAAATCAATGCAAAACCAGCCGGTGAGGTAGCGTTTGGCGATGCGAGCAGGGTGGCGTACCGGCTGACCGAAGCTGTCGTAGTAGGACGTGCGGAAATGCAGGATCATGTCTGCAAGCAACAGCCAAACCTGCACCTCTCTGCCACATGCATACATACGGTACAGTAATACTCACCGACAATAAAAGCTACACCGACCACCGAATCTCCGAACACGCTTTCAAACTCATTCCTTTGGTAGTAGAAGACAGCGTTGTAGGGTGCCGTCTGCAGAACGCGCCTATCACTCACATCTACGTACAGTACATTGGTAGTGCACCAAAACGTACAACTCCTGCATAGATTGTGGCCACCATCAGAAGCCAGTCCCAGACTATTTTGATGGGGTGGTTGCAGTCGATTATCCAAGCGTTGCACCACCGACAGTCTTGCGAGTGCTGCAGTGCCGCGGTGCCGTGTTCGGCGTCCAGCTTATCGCTCTGCGCCATGTCCGTCTGGCCTCTGGCCGCCGCTCTGCGCTTCTTGCTGCTCAGCACTCCGCGCCGACTGTGTGGAACCAGAAACTGACTCGACGCTGAACTACACACTCGTCCGAGGATTCGTAATCCGACCGTCCCTTCAGACGCCAAACCGCTACACCAAACCACCCCCATTCGCCGATCGGCGCGCTCCCGCACTCATCCCGCCGACTGTGTGGAACCAGAAACTGACTCGACGCTGAACTACACACTCGTTCCAGCAAGGTAATCCACGTAATCCGCCTACCGTCCCTTAGGTCAGACGCCAAAGTAACCGCTAACACCATAAGTACCACCTGTCCCATTTCGTCCTTGATCGGCTGCGTCTCAACACGAGCCAGGAAAGCTGCTTCTGAAGTTTGTACGTATTGAGTACAGTAAATAACATCCTAGGAGAGGCGGAAAACAGAAAGGTTGACTGAAACAACATAAAGCAAATTACCAGACTGTTTGTACAAGATCATGCTCAGCTTCGACTTGGTTCTGTGCTTCACAGCAGCGGGCACCCGCTTGATATGCGAGGGATGAGTGTCCGGCCCAAACAGAAAGTCGCAGAACAACTCTCGGCCCAGCACAGCATCTTCAGTAAACTCTGACAAGTCGACAAATCCCTTGCTGGCATAGACTATTGGAGTTCTAATTTCATCAAAGCAGGAGCCAATTACAAATGCATCGTCTAAAATCCTTTGCAGCTGGGACTTCTGTTCTTTTAGCGCCCTAAGCCCTTTGGGTATTATTGGTTTCAAGCAGGATAGCCAAACTGCGTGAAAAATGTGCTACGTAAAAACAAGCTACAAAAAGATTTGAACTGTGAGCCCGAAACAAAACGTTACAAATGCCGTTCAGCTGCGCCGCAATCCGTTCCAAAACATCCGACTTCTTCCATTTTGAGGTCTCTTTTGGTGGAGCAGGGGAAGGACTTCTGCTTCCCACTAGCATTGTTCAGAAGTCTACTAACTAAGGGCCCATTCAGTCTAACAGCAGCACTCAAAAAGCGCTATTTTCCTGACGTGCCCAGTAAACTAACTAAGTGCTTGGCACAATAAAAGCTCACCTTTCTAACCAAACAAACAGTGCTAACGACACCGTAAGTATACTCATCTGGCAACGCACCTCAACGAAACGCGCAATAGGATTAAACCAACACATTTTTTGGTTATGCAGTCAAGATCGGATGGAACTCATACAATACATGGACAGGGGCGAACTTCCTCCGCAAATATCCCTTGGATAGAGAGAGACCTGGACCGGCCGACTTTTCAAATTTCTTGGTAGGCCCGGTCCGAGCCTGGCCCGGAGTTCCACAGTCTAGGCTCGGCCCGGCCCGGTCCAGCCGAAAAATCGCAGCAAATAACCATTGACAATAAAAATAAAGCCTAGTGTGTTTTGACCACTAACTTCGCGTTTTATGACAGAATGTCAGTTATTTAATAACAGGAGTTTTAAGTAAAATTATAATTTCAGCGCTGTCCAAACAAATGGCCGATTGGTGCAATGGCCAGATTGGGCCACTGCCATAGCAGGGGAGAAAATTTAGCTTTCAAAAACACATTTAGAAGGTGTTCTGAGCAACAAAGGAATAGAAATTTATTGTTTCATTAGTTTGCAAAGGAACCGTAGGAGAAAATTTGCAAAAATTAGCTTTCAAAAATGCATTTTTAAAAGGCCTTCTGAGGAAAAAATTAACAGTTTAATTGTATAAAAGCATAAAATACTGTTGGCACTTATGGAACTTGACTTTTAGTTAAATTTGCCAAACCATTTCAGGCCCGGTCGGGCAGTCCCTAATCGGGCCGGCTCAGACCTCAACTCGACTCGACCTGGGCCGGGTCCCGACCCCCCTTTGTTGGTCTCTACCCTTGAACATCACTTTATAATCCTAGCCAAAAATTTTGCCGAGCTTTGGCAAATCAGCTAACCGCTCTCCCCAAATCCTAACCCCCTTTTTAGCGACTCATTTACACACAGTACCCATACCCAGGCTATATTAGAAATCGGGTTGTACCGGACCAGTAATCAAACAAAACAAGCATTGTATAGAATTTTACTGAACAGAACAATTCTACAACGCAAACCAAAAGATTGATTGTTGGTGACAAATTCAATTCTTGGGGCACACAGCCTAAATTAAATGTAAAGGTACTACGCTACTACTCACGGCTCAACACATGGCCTGTATACACCACTATCACCATTGCTAAAATGCAGTCAGAAATTGCACGATAGCACTCAAAGATTACGTAGGTGTAGAAAAGACTGCGTAGCCCAGATGAAAAATCGACATTGAGGCGTTGGAACAAACAGTAACAAAGCAAAAAGAGGTTAAACAAAACCAATCTGCGCAAAATCGCGCGCCTCACTGCTAAACACCGGACAACGACCATCAATCACGTGAAAAATGGTGAAAAATCTTGCAAAAATTTGCTGAAATATCCGTAAAATCCGACAAAAGAATCGAGATAAAATTAACAATAGATAACGTGTTGCCTGCGCAACACTGCACCCGGACGGACCAACGAAAACCCCTACGTACGTACATTGTAAGCGTAGAGTTGAAGAAAAAGAATGATCGACAACAAATGGTTGTCTAGAACGGACCCTACAAATCGACTGTTGTCTTCACTTCACAGATTGTTGAACGGGTCGGCAGCGGCGCCTCCGTTACTAGCGAACGTGTTGGGTGTGTAGGGACCGGGCGACGGGTGCGGCGAACTCGAACCCACACTCACGCTGCCTCCCTGCTGGTTCTCTCCTCCCCCGTCGCCTGCACCGCCCGGCTGATTGCGACGTGTGTTGCGCATCAACGGCTTGTGCATCCGCATCACGTCGTACTGACCGTGCTGGTTCTGAAATGCTTCTCATAGCTGAGAGCAACAAACAGACTTAGTCTGCAACATAATACACGGTCGCGCTACCTGAGGTGTATAGGCGGGTGCGCCCCTTTGGCGATGGAGGAAGGAGGAAACCTCTGTCAAAATAGGATAGAAACAAATAAAGAAGTATTTAAAATTGTGTCGTCCTGCTTGAGCTCAATCTAAACTGCTAGAACACATGAATTCTATTTTCGATTTTTTCTTATCCTGGCAACTTTAAACTTTTACACCCTACCCATCTTCTTGCAAAACCCTGGATACGCCACTGGGGAGACGGGACGTGTTGATACATGTGCATGGGGGCAAAATGGAAGGATGGAGCAGAACAGCACGCTAAAAATTTTCTGACACGTACATACTAGCCTACGTAGAATAATAAGAAAAAGCAGCTCTACCTGCCAACAGTTACGGCAGAAGTAGCGGAAGCAGACCATTTCTCTACAGAAGTAAGGGCCGTGCGTTTGGTTGCAGACGCTGCACGGCGAATCCTCCAGAAACGGGTCGATCTGCACTTTCTTGTTGAACTTCGGTGTCTTGATTTCCACAAACGCTGCCGAGATAGCTTTGAAGTAGCTGCGCACGCTACTGAACGTAACACGTCCGGAGCCTAAGGTACACACAGCTAGCACCGCATAAAGAAATCAAGTTGACCTACTACCAGACATGGGCTAGCATTTCGGCTGATGGGGGGTAGAATTTTCAATTCCTGAGGGGGGCTGAGGGGGGTAGGAGCGCCTGATTGGGGGGGGCTGAGGGGGTGGTAAGCCAAAAAGTCCGATTTTTGGCGAAAATCAGGGTTTTTTGGCTTGGGTTTTTGGGCTTATTTTTCATTAAAATAAGTTAAAATTAGCTATTCTGAGCTCATTTACGCCTACTCCAGGCATATTTTTATCATAATTTTCTATACAAAATTCTTCCCAAAAATTCCTGATGGGGGGTAGCGGCGGGCTGATGGGGGTAGATCAGAGCCTGATGGGGGCCAACCCCCTCTCAGCCCCCTTGCTCATGTCTGCCTACTACGATTCTAGGTTTTGGCCCCAAGCCTGACTAAGCCATACATAGAGTTGTAAAAAAAAATTTTTTGAAAGCCAAAAAAAGCTTTTTTATGAAAATTTTTCATTTCGAATTTTTTTTTCAAAATTTTTTCCTAGCATGAAATATAGCTTGTAGGAGATGCAAGGATGCATCAGAAGCAACTTTAAATGCAAAAGCTGATACTTTGGTTCAAACATAGTGTTACAGCCTGAGAGTCGACATTCTACCTTCAGCATTTAGGATCCGGCATAAAAATTTTGTGGGCGCCGAATTGCGACAGTCGAAATTGCCGAAAAGACGTCCCCTGGCGCACGGATTTCGGGAAAAAGAGTTTGCCGCCCTTCTGGTTAACCGATTTGCAATCGGTCTTTTCTAGAAAAAAAGTTCAGGGATTTATGCAGATGTTGCCGCTTTCACTTTTACTCAAACTTGTTTACTTTGATGATTTTTAGAAGGAGGAACTTTAGTAAAAAAATTCTTTTGCGCAAAACTAGTATTTCTAGTTGTCTGGCCATCAGGTGAACACGAAAAAACGAAAATTCGGGTTCAGTTTACTATAGGCAGTACTAAAAATCAACTGTAAACGCTAAATTGACGCTTCGCTCGCGCTTCGGATTTGAGGTTGTTTCACTATGGAAAATTGAATTTTTTTCACTCTTTTCGCATTTGCGCAAGAACGACTGAACGGAATCGCAGGTGAAATACCTCACTATATGGCCCGTTTTGAGCGCTTTCAGATGATATCGGTCCTGTTTCATAACAAGTTGAAACCGTTTATCGCTTTAACAAAATGTTAATCCTGCAGCCAGTTCCTTACTTTTCTGGATGATTTTTACAACACTTCTTCATCGGCATTTCTGAGAACCGATACACTTTCTTTCTGCTTTCAAAATTATATAGTTCTTACGTTTTTTAAAATAAAAATGTGGCAACCGGCTGCTTATGCGCACTTATCGCCGGTTAGTGGCTACGAAACAAAAAGTATGCGCACTTATCGCCGGTGTCACTTTTTCGTCTTTTTTGCAAAAAATAAATAAAGTTTTCAAATCGCAAAAAAATGAATTCTACTGGTTTTAAGTTAATTTTTTTTGCATATTCATCCATCTCTAACTTTTCTCTATCGAATAAAGCGCAATGTCAGCGGTTTTCTGCAATTTTAATTTTTTTATGCCGGACCCTCCCTACAGCATTGCTCACAGAGTGGCTGCTGCCCTTCAAAACCTATTTTTAGGCTTAGAATAGGCAAGAAATTGATAGAACTGCACTGCTATGTATATCTGAGGCTAAATTCAGCGATCTTGCCCCAAAATTTCCATACTGTGAATAAAATAAAAAAATTTCGAAATGGGCCTTCAAAAAAAGCTTTTTTTTAAAAAAAGCCTTTTTTTAAAAAAAGAGCCTAACAACACTAGCCATACATGCTAAATAATTTAATTGCTTTAACGCGATGGAAAACCATTTAACGGGACCTTTTTGAGAAAAACAGCCTACAAGTCTAAACAAATTTGCAATATACGTAATAGACACTAATCACCACAAGGAACACGAACACTTACTGCACTGTACGTACAGTAGGTAGTACCTACACAAAAACAGTTTTGCGCTTTAAACAGATCTTTCATCGCTTTTCCTCTTATTAAAGAACTCTGGTGCTTCGAGGATAAACGCGTAGCATTTATGTATATTATTACAAGCAGTGTTTAGCACCATTATTATACTGTAGCTACACAAAAGAACATTGTACAGAAGGTAGGAACGGTGCCAAGCAGGTAGAACGTACCGATTGGGTACTTGTATTTGTCGGTGTCGATGCCGGCGTAGACGACGTTTCCGAACAAATCGTTCATGATATTAGCCAGAATCTCGGCTGTTATCATGCCGTGCAAAGCGCCAACGAACACAGTTTTCTTGGGATCCAGACGCTGCGACGGACAACGAACGTAGTTGGAGTCCGAGATCACCCACGGTATCACTTGAACCTGAACCAACATGACCTTTGCTCAAATATTACTGCTTTAACGAGAAGTTCCACACTACTGGATCCAAGTACATTATGTGTATATAACCCATCCGTCTAGTCTTTATGATCATTGTTTTGTTTGTTTGCTCAATGTACATACGTACATCGGCTCACGACCCTCGCCGCTCTCGGACGTCCATACCCCTTTCCATCGAGTGACCACATAAGCAAAAATTTTCGTGAGCTTTTTGGGAAATTACAACCTCTCTAAAAAATTCTTTTTTTTTCGGCCCATGTAAGTTATAGAACTAAGTCGTTCTAATTGAAAAATTCTTGCTTTAAAAGTTATGATTAGCAAAATGTAAGGTGATGGCTCAAATAAAGCTAAACCTACGTACGTAGCTGACTTACGTAGTCGATTTGCAAGACAACGGTTTTACTGTGAAATACTAAAAAATAGCTTCCCAGAAAACAAGGCGGGTGAAAGAACTATCTCCCGGGCACACTGTACATGTAACAGGGGGGTCTGCCTTAGGCCAGCCCCCCAGGATGGAACCCCCCAGACGATTTTTCCGACCCCCCTCCGTTTTTCTGGAAAGTAATTTTTTGAGCAAATTTTTGCAATTTCAGACAAAAATTCTCAAAATCGCCCGCAGAACAGCACTTTTTAGGTGTATTTCAGCCCAAATTAGCGATTTTTGACGATTTTAGCCCAAAAATTGCGATTTTTTTCGATCTTTGAGCATTTTTGAGTGCCCAGACCCCCGGCCGGCGCCAGACCCGCCAACCCAACCCTTCGGCAAATGACCTGTTATATGTAACCACACGGATCGTAATTGTTGGCGGGAGGCAGCCGTGTGATACAAATACTACGTATACAACTGAAACTGACTTGACGGATCTCCTTAGTACGCATGCGCCTGGCGGTCAGCTTGAAATACCAGTCACCGGCAGAGCCGAACTCCTGGGAACAATTCTGCAGCAACATGCGCACCGACTTGTCGTTCTCGTAGATCATGTAAACGTAGCCAGTCACTGAAAGTGCTCCACTCCACCAACAATACGCATTCAACGGTAGCAAACCTTTGCCACGCGGCACGGCTTTTCCCGACGATCTCGCGTATCTGGCTTCTTTTCCTGGCCATTCCACTCGCACTTGACCGAACGGCTTGAAGGCGTTCAGCAGTGCACCTAAAACTGACTGCGGTGACTGCGCAAAACACCGCACAACTGACTTTCAGTTATGTCCCAGGGCACGCCGCCGACGAAGATTTTGCAGCTGAACATGGGGTTCTTGTAGTTTCGAGGTGGCAGTTGGCCGGACCAGGTGCAGATCGGCTCGTAGAAGGAGGCGGCGTTGCGATAGATGCGAGCGGCGCTCTCAGCCCAAGCCGGGTCGACGCCCATGCCGGGAGGCATCATCGGTCCGCCGAAGTAGTTGCTCGGCATTGGACTGAATCCGGACGCCATCATCTGTTGCAGACCGGCCATCACAGCCGACGGATCCATCACTGGACTCAGCACCGGCGGCACCGACATCGGCGGAAGACCGGAAGGACTCTGCGGAGACGTCATCAGTTTCGCCTAACAAACACAAGCAATACTACGTACCCAGTACGTATTAGCAAAAAATAGGAATTAATAAGATTAACATTCGGCAATAACAAACTGGCACAAAAATCGTGCTTTAGCTTACCTTGCCTTTTTGGTAAATCGAATTTAGCGTTTCAGACTACTGTTGTTTGGGAACGGGGTTTGCAGGAATCGGTTCGGCATGGGTAGGTATGCGAAAAAGAATTTTTAGATTCACTTGAGTAAAAATCATTTTTATAAATAAAAAAGAAATGTTTCCATGTGTACCGCAGTTTTACGGCCTGTGTACATACAGTTTAGAGACAAAATGAACAATGACAAGACGAAACTACAGTACCAATGAATGTAGGTACACATACATTTGATTACGAGAACAAAACAAAGAGCTGTTTGAATTAAGCCAAAACTATATTAGTTCTTTCTAATAACAAAGCAATTTTGTTTTGTTGTTATAATAGCGCATTTTCGATAAAAATTGCCCTAATTTGGGTAAAAAATACCGATTCCCAAATACCTGGGTATTCTAAAATAATCGGTATACCGGATTTGGGTACTTATAAAAATACCTGAAATGGGCAGAAACATTATTGGGTAGGCATTTCCAAAAACACCCATTTTTCGGTCTGAGTTCGGTATACCCAATCAACAGTATTTGAGAGAAACTGACGAAGAGTCTACGTAGAAGAAAAAAAGCAACAAGAAAAGAAAACAGCTACGGACGAACCATGAGTTCCTGCAGATGATTGATGGAGAGACTGGAGGAGCCACTGGAGAGCGCCGACACGTCAGCTGGGTCGAGTGGAGAGCTGTTTCTGCTGTTGCTGCTCTCTCCGTACAAGTCGGCAAACGGCACACCGCCATAGGTGCTCATACCGGTTAGCGAAGCATCACAGACCTTGGGTGCAGCTACGGAGCCGATCGGACTGGTATTGGCCATCTGATTCAGCAGCTGCATCAACTGCTCGCTGCAACACACTACCGACTTGTACAAGCATATTGATAGGCATGTTGAAAATGTTGGAAGCAACAAAACGTTCCTGCGCAGCGAGTAAATGTTGTTGCACTGTGGTGTTGACCAATCGCTGCGGCGTGTTCGTGTGGAGTGCTCTTGGTGCGTTTAGAAATTGAACCCGCATCAATTTCAGAGCTCCCGACATTATTCAACATAAGAATGAATAGAGTACGCCTGTACGTAGAAAGTCAAACGATCGTACTTGGACAGAGGGGCTTGGCTTGGCTGCGGCTGTGGTCGCATAGGTGTGCTGTGGTCGGGCAAGGAGGCAACTCCACGAATCGGTCGTCCTTTGTTCACCGACTGTTCCAGTGCGGCGGTGACGGTTGCGTCTGAGCAGCTGGTGCTGGTGCTGGTCTGCTCCGGCGTTGACGGCACGAACTGCTGCTGTTGTTCTGAAACGGAGACCTCTCCAACCCACTACCATGGCAGAACATACGTGTACGCTGAAGACGTTCGGTCAAAACCCCAACAGCAAATATAATCAACATTACATTAGATTTACTCTTTAGTTACCACTACCACCACGGCAACGGGCCCACAAATCGCCAGACATTACCATATTATGCGACCCTAAAACACACTTCACTTATGTCTACGCTACTTATCTACAGTAGACTATACGTTGTGCTAACTGAACTGAAACAAGATGAACACAATAACAAAAACATTAGCAAATGGAGGCTTTAGTCTTAGTTCAGCTGATGGGGTAGAATTTTCAATTCCTGAGGGGGAGAAGGTAGGAGTGCTTGAGTGGGGGCTGAGGGGATGGTAAGCCAAAAAGTCCCATTTTTGGCTAAATCAGGGTTTTTTGGCTTGCTTTTCGTTAAAATAAGCTATTCTAAGCATACATGTAACATGGAGGTCTGGGGGCACTTAGGACCCTAAGGAGTTACCCCACCGACTTAGGCCAGCCCCCAAAACGATTTTTCCGACCCGCCCCCCTTTTCTGGCTAGTGATTTTTTGAGGAAAATTTTCCGATTTTTTACAATTTCAGACACGAAAATTGCCAACATCGCCTGCAAAACAGCACTTTTTAGCTGTATTGCAGCCCAAATTAGCGATTTTTGGCGATTTTTTTACAAAAAAATTGCAATTTTTGCGATTTTGATCGTTTTTAGTGCCCAACATCACTGCCAAAATTTTGGCTCAACTCTCAGACCCCCATGTATGATTCTAAGCTCATTTACACCTAATCTAGTCACACTTTTATCATAACTTTCTGTACAAACTACTTCCAAAAATTTTCTGAGGTGGTAGCGCCTAGCATCCGGCTGAGGGGGGTAGGTCAGAGCCTCAGCCCCCTTAGCCCATGTCAAATTTATGGGTACTACAGTATACTGTTTGATTCTTGGCTATTGCATACTGCTGTTTTATCTAGTGTTTGTGCGCACTAACGAGTAAACAACCTCTACAATTCTATTACTTGTTCGTGTGCGTTCATCAGTAAATCACATCTTCAGTTACATACATGTATGGAAGGGTATAAATGATGGGCCCATAGGCGGCTTAACGCTAGGGCTACGACGACCCCATCCAGACTATCCATGCACCCAAGCAGTAGGTAACAGCACATTGTTATTATAGTAAACAAAGAATACATACCACTGGTTGAGCTGCCCAGAACGTTGTTCTTGTGCATTTTGTCGTATGCCGAAGGAGAGCTAACGGTGGTGGACTGTTGCGCAGTTTCTACCACAGGCAGGTAACTGCTCGACTTGGGAACATTGGCTCCAGGGTTCTAAAAACGGTGCCACACTGCTCGGCAGTTAGAACGGCTATTCAGTTCTGGGCAAAACTGACTTTTAGGGGGTACCTAACAAAAATTTCAATTTTATCTACCGCATTCAGTTGACTCCTAAGCCTAAGCAAGAAAGTGATTAATTGATATGTAGTGGACGCACCTAAAAAGTCAGTTGTTAAGCCCAGTTCGGCAGCAGTTTACCGGAGGAGAGGAACCTGGCGGTAGCATCCCTCGACTATCAAAAACCAAGAAAACGTGGGCAGAAAACTTTAATAAACGACAACTAACAAACGAGCCAGGTTGCTCAAACGCAGTTACAAACAACAACAGGCTCAACAGTACGACTCCGACACCACTCAATAGCTAGCTTGACGCTGGCTAAAATGACCGTAGCAGAGAACAGACGCATTCTGGAGGCCAAAATTTGCATAACACTACTTACTTAAATCGCCCTTGAAAATAGTACATAAAGTTGACAGGGCTTACTGAACGGTAGCTGTACGTTACGTACCTATGTCTATGGAGATTACTTGCATAAAATAGACAGGTACAGGAAATAATTCATTCGTTTCTGTTATTTTCCAAAATTTTTCCTTCCTACATCCACCGCAAGGGGGTGTACCCACTCTACACTCACCCTGGGTACGATACTCCTGCATCTTATTAGGATGAAAACGATCCTAATTAATGTAGACCAGTACATACAGTAGTTTTTAATACAAATAACCCATTGCTTGCTGCAACCAGGCATACAATTGTAGGTCGCACGCCTTTAACTGCAGTCAATTGATACCACCACACCCACTCCTTCCTTAAGTACGTAAGTATAGAGTAGGTGGACTTAATTTGGGTCGGAAAACCTTCTCACTCTCTACTACGCTAACATATAAAAATGGCCGTTTCACAGGAAGGTGTCTAAATGCAAGGGGATATCTAACACACCAAACCATTTTGTATAGATCTTCATGATACGCGAGTAATGAGCCTGTCTTTCGCCTACGGTTTTGCGCTTTTGCGCAAAAATGTGGACCTAATTAATTAGTTTGAGCTCCTCTCGCGGCGGCCATTTTCGTTAAATGACGATTTCTTTAATTAAAAAAGGTACTATGCTTTTCGCCACCAACAGAAAAAAGGATTGGGGATTATGTTAATTGGTCGTCTAAATCAAGGGAAATCTAACGGTATAAACCACTTCCTCTCAGCTAATCAGCGAAATGGAAGCGATTTTGTTTTTTGGCGTTTCAAGGGTGGGAAAAGCAGACCTAACTTGGGTCACGTCTGCTCTTTTGAATCTAAGCCGTGTATGGAAATACTGTGTAAACAGTTCATATTTTATAAAAAATAACTTATGAAACGGATAAGTAAGCATGTTTTACTGCTTACAATTCAATTCTATGTGACTTGGCATTTGTCAAATCGTTGCAGACACCTAGGCCTCGAAAAAATATAGAATCTATTCGTCGTATAAAATATGAAATCGGAAGACCTCAAACCATTGAAACCTGTAATAAAATATGTTTTTAGCCTTGTTGAGATTAGTTTACCAGCCATATTCTGTCGTTTATAAAGTAAACCGAAATTTCCCACAGTGCGCAGACAGTCTTTTCACCCCATATTTCATAGAATGGCGACATTTGCAGAGAATACAAGTAAAAGACATCCCAATGTACAGTTAAACAAAAATCCGGATCGATTGTTACAGGGTTTTCGACGATTTTTAGAGACCGACCCGAATCCATGACCCAAGTTGGGTTCACCTACTCTACATGCATAATATCGTGCAAAGCGAATAAAACACTGTCTAGTAATTTATTTGGTTAGGTTGTATGTACAATGTGAGAGACAGATACATAAATTAGCACAAACAATAAGTAGTGATTTGATCAGATTGTATCACTTAGGGCCCAGATAAACGCTTTTGTCAGGTGCACCACCACCGCCACCGCCAGGAGCTGCCATGTAGGCTGAGACCGCACGAGAGCCACCGGTCGCTGTTCCTCCACCTCCCCCTCCTCCGACTGCCACTCCAGGCGCTGCCATGTACATAGACGTAGCTCCACCACCACCACCGCCGCCCGGCTTGGCTCCAGCACCTCCTCCCATACTAATTCCCGGCGCTGCCATGTAACACGACACAACTCCTCCTCCTCCTCCTCCACGGACGCTCGGTGCTGCTGCAGTTGGCGGAACTCCCATTGCAGTTCGTGCGTCGGCTTCTCCATCCATGCCTCCAGGCACCGCACCCATCGCAGTCCGTGGCTCACTGTCCTGCGGCACCACCGATCCCGGTGCTGTACGCGGTTCCAGATACTCCATTGGTACTGCACCCATCGCTGTGCGCGGTTCACTTCCTCCAGGCACACCACCCATCGCTGTGCGGGGTTCATTTCCTCCAGGCACACCACCCATCGCTGTGCGGGGCTCATTTCCTCCAGGCACGCCACCCATCGCTGTGCGGGGCTCATTTCCTCCAGGCACACCACCCATTGCTGTGCGGGGTTCATTTCCTCCAGGCACACCACCCATTGCTGTGCGGGGTTCATTTCCTCCAGGCACACCACCGATTGCTGTGCGGGGTTCATTTCCTCCTGGCAGACCACCCATTGCGGTGCGGGGTTCACTTCCAAATTCGATTGATGACATTCCTCCTCCTGCAGCTGATGAGGGTCCGCAGCCTCCTGGGGTCGGTGTAGACATGTAGACTGAAGTGGTACCGCCGCCACCGCCTCCACCGCTCATCTGACCGGGCGCGCTCATGTACATGGAAGTTGCTCCTCCTCCTCCTCCTCCTCGACCACCTCCTCCTCCTCCTCCGCCTCCACCAATGCCAACGCCGGGCGCGCCCATGTAGACTGATGTCGCTCCTCCACCTCCTCCACCTTGGGACTGCTGACCTGGCGGGGCACAATACTGAGAGACCAGTTTACTCATTGCAATAACAAAAAACTAATGATGCTTAGCTACAAACAGTGCGATTTTTATGCTGCCTTTCCTAAGATACTGTATTCACTTCAGTCTGTTTGTTGCAATTGCATGAAAGTGTAGTACGTAGTGCAGTACGCCGTTGACCAGTTGCGTACCCTCAATTTTGCAGAAGGAATGTAAGTTTAAATGTTGGTTTGTAGGCGTCTGCGAGAACATTTTAAAAATTAGGCGTCTGAAAAGAACTTTAACGTACACGTAGATTAGCGCACAAGAATTGATACGAGACATTTGTCAAATCGGTGTTAATTGAGGACAGTGGCGTACCCAGGGTTCTGCAAAGGGGGGGGGGTGTAAATTTTTGAAGTTGCCCGGTTGGGCCGGTACCCAACAAGGGCGCGAAAATTTCGCAAAATTAGCCTTCAAAAATGTGTTTAAAAAGCATTCTGAGCTTAAAAATGACAGAAATTACAAGTTTTATTTGTTTAAAGTGGCCTGAAAATTTTTGAAAATTTAGCCTTCGAAAAAAACGCATTTAAATGGTATTCTGAGCATAAAATAGACAGTTTTAGTTTAGTACATAATTAATTCATTTCTCTTATTTTTGTCTAATTTGTCCTCCCTACCTCCACCGCAAAGGGGGTGTACACACCCTACACCCCTGGGTATGCCATTGATTGAGAAAGACAAAAGTTTACAGATAACATTTATCGCTCTTCAAAAATTTCAGAAAGTTGCGCTTGACCGAAATCACAACTGACAAGTGTTAGAGCTGGTTTCACACCTATTTGCAGCAAAGGAAGGAGGTGTGCGTGAGTTGTACGATGGACCTAAACTGTGAATACTTTGGTACGAGTCTTTGGTGATGTTTGGGCGTATCCATGACAGCTCTCTAGGGAACGACGCCAACGTGCATGCAGGCAGAGGAAAAGAAACAAAAGGTGAAGACGTGTGAGTAAGCAGTGTAATGGATCGAATCAAACAAGTAGGGTTGAGTGTGCCAAATTAGACCGATCAGTGCCCATCTGTCGATTTTTGCCAAACAGACCGATGACACGACCGACAAACTGCTTATCTTGTCGACCAAAATAATGGGCCCAAATCTGTCCTTCTCCTCTTTCCGCGACAGATTCGCAGGGTTCAACCCGCTGCGGGAAGTCCGATGTCGGTTGAGTGCGTGCAAAAGAGCCAAGCTTTGTGCCGTGTGTTTTGAAAGGGTGCAAGGCGCCGTAATCGGGTGCGAAAAGCCAAAAATTGGCACCCGACGTGTCGTAATTGAGGGGACAGAAAGACAACGCTTTCGGATGATCTGCTTTCCATTGCGCAACGATCAAGCTGTCCGGCGCCCGGCCGGTCGGATTTCAGCTGCACAGGTGTGTCTTATCTGTGTACCGTATCTGGACGCAGTGTTGTGCAATGGTGTTGCATGCGCACAGCCCAATTAGGATGTAAGCGCCGTCGGGTCTCTTTTCCTTTATCTTTCGATCATATTATCTCCTGCTTGCACACCACTGGTGGCGGAGGACAAGTCCATTGTGGTGGGCGACCGCCCATCGAGCTCTTTTGATCGTGCTCATCTGGCCGCGTCCAGACAACACGTTTAGAGGGCTTTGTAGTCTTAATGAACTGCCATTAGAATGGGTGCGCACGGCGCGAAATTCGATGACGATACAGCCACTTAGCTTGACAAGTTGACCTTTGACACATTTGCTTCACAATGGCTTGCTGTGACAGGCAAACCGCCCCTAGTCAACTACAGTAGACGATGCGTGGCAGCGTCTGTCGAAAACACGTCCTTGACATAAGGCGAAGGAAAATTTGGGCAACAGAGCTTTCAAGACGCGTTGATCGTTATGGTAACGACCTGACAAATGCTGATGGCTTTCTTTTGACGCGTCGCCGGCCAAACAATCTAATCTGAATATCCCCAGTGGTGCGGAAGTTTGTAACATTTCGCGCCCTCTTGAATAGAACATGTGGTGCGTCGTAAATCTCGCCGTCCCACTATTGCCAACTTTCCGTTTACTGGTTGATTTGATTGTGGTTGCAAAATCACCTTCCGTAACTCGCATACGTACAGTAGACCGTACAGGCAGTGGCATACGCAATGTACCGTTTCAAATTTCTGCTTTTGAAAACGCATTTGAGAGTACAGTTCAAATGCCAGCTTTTAACAAATTTTCTGTTGTTACGCCGGAAAGGTGGAGTAGATCTCTCTGAGTACGCATGCTACTGCACTATACAGTAAAGTAACAGTTACCATGCACATTGCCGTTCTACTGGTGCATGAATAGTTTTTGAGTATCTCCTTCCAACATACCGGTCTTCTACAGAAGACAAAGGTCTATTCGTCAAAAAACGATTCGTCTACAGACGAACTGTTCTTCATCAAAAATTCAACAAAAATCACAGTTCGTCAGACAATACTACTAAGCAGTAAAACACAGATAAAAGAATTGTTTGACCCTAAGTTTGCCTATCAACAGTTGACTATTGACCTAGTGCACTTACTAGTCCAGTTGCCTATTCTTCAGCTGATTGTAACTAGTCTGCAGTCATCGTTTTTTCATTAGTTCGTCATGCACTTCGAATAAAATTTTTTTGCCTGTTTTTTCACTATTCGTCTCAAGACGAACTGTTCATCAGTCTCTGAAGAACAGTTCTTCAAAAATCGGTACGTTGGAAGGAGGTATCACAATGGTGCTCAGGCTAATCGGTTCCATATACGAGTGGCAGTTCAGTTCAGTCGTCATTAGTGGTTGTTCAGAAGAGTCTGTTGTTTCGCTGCCAGTAGGGCCGTCGAGCTGACGCTTACCAAGCATTTGTTGCAGGGACACAACGCATTCTGTCCGTACAATGTCTTCATACAAACCGCAGAGTGGTTCATTTGGGGCATTAGTAACGGATGAGGAACCATCTTTACGAAATCGGTGGTCGACGGTTTTTCGGGAAATATGCCCGCAGAGGACGCAGGCGCAGAGACCAGAGGGGCGGTGAGGTGCGGAAAAGCGACAGCTGGATGAGGCAGGCGACCGTGAGGGTAGACTTCGGCCAAAATCCGCTTCATCTCTTCTAGCGCTTGAGTGAGTTGCATGATGTGGTTGCGCGCTAGATGCAGAGTGCCGATTTTGCTCAGCTTTCTAACGCTCGGACCGTTTGCATAGGGCATCGCTTGTCGGAGCGCGTCGAGGGCTCCGTTCAGATCGTGCATTCGTTTGCGTTCGCGAGAGTTTATTTTGAGGCGCAGCGTCTGCACTTCTTCCTCGGCAACTTCTTTGCGACGTCGGGCACTTTTGCTGTTGCTTTCGCTGCGCTGCTTCCGAATGTACGGCTCCAACGGCTCGTCCAACTCAAGAGTTGAACCCTAAAAAGCAACGGTACGTATTTGATTGTTGTTTCGGCTAAACGAACAAATGCTACACAAGTACCAGACGAGGAGTGCTGGAAGTGTCGTCGTCGGAAAAATCGCTCATAACGTCAACGTCTGGCTCCTGGGTTGTCGCCGTCATTGCAAAAGAATGAAACCTGAACCAAACGACCGTCTGTGGTCACAGATGGACAACTGATTAGGGAAAGGAGGGGCGCATTCTGTTTGACATTAGATCCCGCTGTGAAGTGACCGCCTTTGGTATTGACCGGTCATTGGTTCGCCTCGAACTTGGCTCCGCCCCTTCTACTACCAATATTTAGGTGTACTGTTCCTTGCCTCTTCTCGACGCAGTTGATAAATTTTGTTTCTGTAGTCTTTTAAACAAAACGGTTGAATACTACTTGCCTTTGCCATGAGATGCGAAAAATAGCCGTCAATTGAAATCCAAACTGCTAACTGTTTGGTAAACTAAAATTTATTGTACGGTAGTGCATACCGTCCATATGCTTTAAAACTAACATTAAAAATGAGGCAATTTGGTGTGTGCACGTGTACCAACCATTGTCTGAAAATGTGCCCAGTTGAGTGACGAGTCTAGGCAGTGAAGTCGTTAACCCAAATTCTGGTTTTCTTGTCGGAGTAGGCATAAGTTTCCCACCATAAAATGTCAGCATGGTGCTACCAAATTGCTCCGGATTCGCCAAAATCTCCTTCAACCTTACACTAACTTTTGTAGGTTTGTCTTGGGTCTGTGAGTGTTGCAGTGCAGTATATATACTGCGAGGCTCCAATGCAGCTGGCCACCGCAACTCACCCTGCAATTAGTTAGGCTCGACTGACCCAGAAGGTGCGAAAACACTAATAACCAGGCTGAAGCAGATGCTAAATAGTGGCTATTTTCCAACACATTTGCCTAATTGCACAGATGACTAAATAGATTATCAACAATGCAACCTGTCGATCAGACAGCGTTCACCAGCGCGACATGTCCATAAACACAAGTAGCCGCCGATCAGTTTATTGCGTATGTATACGTATGAGACGAGTAAGGATAGGATAGGGTTAAGAATTTCTGCCACTACTACTTCTAGAACTTCCTAGACTGAGTTGAGCTACGATTTCGCTAAATTCAGGCCGGTCATTAGATTCCAACTGCCAACACTTTGTCATTATTGCGCGCACGTTAGCCGGCATTTGGTCAGGCGGTTCCATCCGATAACCTTCACGCACCCTTCTAAATACTGTCACACTGTCCATTCCGGGGTAGGGCTCGGTGGCTTGGCTGAATACTTCCCAAAGCAACACACCGTAGGCCCACACGTCGGTCTTGGTCGAGTACATGTAACTGGTGAGCGTCTCCGGGGCCAGCCACTTGATCGGCACCCTTTTCTTGGTCGATGTCTTGTAACTGAGTGTGTTGGCCTTGCTCAAACCGAAGTCCGCTATCTTGATGTTGTCTTTAGAGTCGATGAGGCAGTTGCGAGCGGCCACGTCCCGATGAATGCATTTGCGGCCGTGCAGATAGTCGAGCCCTTTGGCCGCGTCCAAACAGTACTTGGTGAGAAGCTGGACGGACAGAAATGCGCCGTTCTTCTTGATGTGCGCAGAAAGACTGCCACCAGTGACCAGTTCCATCACAATCATAATCGGCTCTTGCTTGGCCACCACTCCGTAGAAGTTGACGATGTTGGGGTGATCGTACAGTCGCATAATTCGGGTCTCTTTCATCATCTCTTCTATTTCCTTCTTGCTCAGACTGCCCTCTTTGCTTTTCTTCACTGCCACCGGCACCTGCACGCCGTGGACTGTCATGACGCCTTTGAAGACCTCGCCGAACGCGCCTTCTCCCAACTTCTCTCCCAGTTTAATTTGACTCTGCTCTAATTCCCAGCTGCCTCTTGGCGCCGGCTGCATGAGCTTCACACCTTTCTTGGGGTCGACTTCCAGGCCTCGCGACAAATAATAGTTGACTAGTTGCGGTATTGTTTCGAAACGAACGTCCTTACGCACGAAAAAGTTGTTCTCCTTTTGGTGAATGACAAAATGGTGAATCCTATCCCACAAACAGGTCAGCACAAACTCCTTGCTACCGCTGATCTCTGTGTAGCGCACTAGAAAGTCGCCGCGTCGCCCCAACAATCGTTCAACGTCTTCTCTGGGCAGCAGTCCGTGATAGTACTCCTCGTCCTCCAGCTGCACCTTCTCTTTACGACTCTTCACACTCTTTCTGCTCTTGTTGCTCTGGCGTGATTTTGACTTTCGACGTTTGTCGTCGCCACTCATCTCCACAAACCAATAGAAAAACAAATTCACTCAGTAAACATAAACAATAAATCTGAAACTTTGATTGCTGCTTTTATATACATACTGTATGTAGTTTGCAATGTAGTAATTTGCTTGGACCCGTGCTATTATTAAATCACATGAACGATTTGGAATCAGCTCTTCAATACTGTAAAGTCGGGAAAGGTCAGAGCCTATGTACTAGAGTGCGAACAATACCTGAAAAACCCAATACCCAATACCAATACCAATACCTGAGACCCCCAATACCCAATACTTACGTAACTGAGCCAAAAATTGCATTTCAGTGAAAAGGTACATTCCAGTGGTATACACAGGATTTCTTTCACAGGGATTAAAATTATGAAGAAGCCTGGTTGGGCCACTGTCCAACCAGGGCGAGAAATTTTGAAAAATTAGCCTTTAAGCAAGCATTTTGAAGCCGTTCTAGAGGGTAAAATAAGCAGAAATTAACAGTTTTAGTCCATACCCGATCTATTGTATTACAGTGTTTCTTATTTTCGGCGGATTTTTTGTTCGTACTCCACCGGAAAGAGGTGTACCAGACCCCCCTGGGTACAGTAATAATACATTGTACATTCTGTATCACTAAAAATGACAAATTTCAATTGAATCACAAACGTTTATCTTAGATAAGAACAGAGAAATTGCACTAATTGCTAGTGTACTACTTTAAAAAGCGGACAGTGTAAGACATTCTTAACCTTTAGTTTATTAACACAAAAACGGCTTTCTATACCTAATCATCGGCAATCTTTTCGATTTTTTCAGGTCAGTTTTTTCAGTTCAACAGCCAATTTTTTCGATTGTTATAGGTCCTAATTAGTATTGGGTATTGGGGCATAAAAAACCCAATACCAATACCTCGAAAACACCCCAACACACCCAATATCCAATACCAAATACCAGTTCGCTCTCTACTACTGAAAATCATCAGAACGCCAGCCAAAAGAAAACTATTCTGAAATGTCGACAGCTGTCAAAGCGCATGCGCATACTAGTAAAGTACGCTGGTGGGCGACAGTAGCAAAAGCAGCGAGCGGAAGCCTACCTACTATGAGTCACAGGCGAGAAAACACAACTGGCAGCTCCAATTCTTTAGATCTCTATGGTTCGCAGCAGCGGCTACGGCATGTGTGGGCGCTGATGCTGAAGTGCCCAAGTTGCAGAAGGAGAATATCAGAAGAACCGGCACGCAAGATACGTCATCCCAAACGCGACGACAAACAAAGTTTTTCCTTTCCTACATGTTTTTGAAGTGGATCTGCAAATTGTCGATACAAACATTGCTTTCAGGAAAAATCGGGTTGGGGATGAAAATGTGCCTGGGGTTCGAAACGCCGACGTCGGCGCCCATGAGGCGAGGTGAGTGAAATCGCATGCATGGGTCAGGAGCCATCATGGCATATAGTAGACTACACTTTCTAGTTAGAGAAGAGTCACAAATTGTCTTACAGTCAGGCATTTAACGCCGTTTATGGTACCGGCACTATATATGGATGGTACCCCACGTTCGGCGACTGTGGTACGTGGACAGTCGCCGAACGTGGGGGTACATATATGGTACCACTACCCTAGGTACCGGTACCATATATGGTTTCGGTACCATATACGGCGTTAAGTGCCTGAACAAGCCTGCTATAAATCAGCCTCAGGGGGTCTCTAACAATGGTTGGTAACTATGGTTTGATTACAATACTTTGCATAGACAAATTTGACTACTCTGGTATTGTACTCAAACAGTGGTAGTTATTGTCATAGTCAAAGGGAAATTTAGGTATTGGAATAACACTATTCCAAACCCGAGCCAGTCCACCAATGTTCCATAAAAGGCTTTTCCTGAACCAATCCACCAAAACGGCCGGCAACCCTACCGCCGCAAATCGGTTGACCAACAACCAAATTTACGAATTTTGTCGCTTAACACAAGCCAACCACCTAATTAATTAGCTCATTAGTTTTGTAGAATTAATTTCCCAGACTTGTTTCATCTTATTACATAACACATAGAATAGAGGCTCTTTTTCGTGAATCCGCGCCCATGCCGACCGATGTTTATGGTGCAGCGATGCGAGTCGGCTCGAACCGCTGCGCTAGTAGTTAGTAGAGTCTAGTCGTAGTGGAAGAAACCTAAACTGAGGACTGCCTTTTTTGTAATTTTAAAAACTAGCATTTTTTGTTTTTCTACTTTATTTTTTGGTTCCGTCGTAATTACTCGATTCTGACTCCACGCAAAAGTGCCGTCTCGTCTCGCACGGTTAAGGTAAGGATTTCTGACATCTGATGTCCTATTGTTTTTCCTTCCACATCAGAGAGACGGACTGGCAAAGAAATTTCTACTCTTCTTGTGATTAGGTTTCTCTAGCTAGTTATTTGTGTACATTCGAGCGAAATGCTAAATTTCATGCAAGGAAAACATTTAAAAAAAGGTTTTTGAAATGAATTATTTATTTTGAAAACAATAAAGACTTTCAAATATTTTTAGAACATAAATTTAATTTAATAATATAGCTAATAGTAACATACAACATAGGTAGTACATAGATAATAAATAGTACAAACAACCGGATTTTTTTAGAAGATTTACAGGACATGGGACCCAAATAGTCTATGGGCGACCCAAACAAGGGGCGGCCCGCCGCGCCGGTCGTGGTCCGATTGACTGGCCGCATTGCCTACTTTGTTTTGGCGGGCGGCTGTAAGAGTTGCACCGGCCGGTACGAACAAGGTACACCGACCAAAAGAGTCGGTGTTCAGCATTTGTAATGAAATGTTGGTCCGGGTATTCAAGGAAATCACTTGAAGCTAGGGATGAGACCGGCATACCGCTTTATACCTTTATACGGTATTTTTTATAATGCATAATACCGTGTAGTTTTAAACGCAGAATTATTCAATTTTTGCTATTTTTTATTTCAGAACACAAATTTTTGGCAAATTCTCCTTTATAATTCTCTAATTTGGTGATTTGTTCGAATTTTTCAAGTAAATTTTCAGTTTTTCAAAAAAATCAAAAGAAACGAAAGCGTTCTAAAATAGTAATAGATTGGTTTGTTTGTTTGGTTTCTCGCCCTGGCTATTAGCTGTTGATATCAGACCAACAGACTCACCTTGAATGTATGGCAGAGTGAGAGGTTACCTAACATGATATTACCTGATATAATGTGAGCAAATCTCACATCTGGGGAGATGGGATTAAGGCGATGAATGGCTGCCAGGAAAACCACAACACTTTGCATCGTAGGAGCAGTGCCAAACAAGAGATGGGAGAGCTTTGGGTGGCGAGGGAAGAACGTGGCGCGTTTAAAGCAATAATGGGAACAGTCCAGTAGGCGATGTCGGAAAGTTTCCAGTCGGCAACCAGAGCAAAGGGGAGAGGGGGCTTTTCGAAGATGGTGCAGCCACTGGGCGGTGGGGAAACTTTAAGTCGGAATTTAGTGATGGTAACTTGAGAAAGACAATTCAGCTGATTAATGGAGTCAGCATGGACAGGGTGATGATATATTACTGCGAGTTTTGGCACTGTTCCGCCATTGGTGGATCCACTGGTTGAGAGTGGAGCGGTGGACGCGTTTCCGATAGATATGATGGGGTATGAAGAGGTGGTGGTGAGAGGCGAGTCTGCTTTCTGTTTAGCCGAATCGTCGGGCTGGTAATTGCCTGGAATATTGGAGTGGCCTGGGATTGAATGGAAGACGATTTCGGTGTGTTAACATTCGATGAGTAGCGGCCACCAAGGAGACGCGAGGCTGAAACAAAGTGTATGCAGTGTGAAGTTCGTGGAAGGAGACCAGACTATCGGTGAAAATGACCACAGGCTGGGTAGGGTTGGAGCCATATAGGAAGGCGGCCAAAGCGCGGTGTATGGTCTTGAGTTCGATATCACAGATTGGCCAGAGGGTCTGCTGAGTCAATGATGGGGATATGCCAAGGGATAAGACCCTCATTTTGACACTGATAATTTTTCACCTTGACTGAAAGTAAGAATCCGCCAGATTTTAACCGGTTGCGCTAGGAAGCTGTCAGGGTTTTAAAGATTGGTTAACTTGTGCAAAATTTGGGATAGATCCGATGAAGGGTTCGTGAGATATTTATGTTCAAATTTGATGTCTGAAAATTCGGGTCAGTACATTTCGGAATGGCATACCTACAGGCTACAAAAGGCTAGCGGGTTAGGACTTCGCCAAAACAAGCTTTTGACAAATAATAATAATCGTGCCAAAAATATTTTCATTAGGTTGAAAATTGACGGAATGACAATATTCGGAAAACTTGAATAAAGGCCAGGCGGTCTTTTTTTTGGCCAACACTGTATCTTAATGAAAATGGCCTGTGTAAATATTATTCAGCAGTCTATTGAAACTTTCACTCCCTCCCATGTCAAAGTATTCAACTGAAAATTTAGATGGACAGTGTACTGTAAGAATAACATTGCGTAATTTAGAATTGAACGGGGTCGTGGTCAGTTCGCCGCGATCCGTTCGCGGCGCCCAGTTTGCCGCGAAACTGTTCGCCACAGGTAGGTTCACTGCAGGGAGAAATTTTCAAATAGCTTTTTATCGTATTTATGTACAGGGTTCATGCATATTTTCCAAATTTCACTCAATTTGGTCAAGATTTGCGAAAATGCCAATAAAAAGAAATATTGTCATTTTTGAACATCCTGTATCTTACTACCTGCCTGCATGTCACGATAATTTGAATTTAGAGCTACATGGAAGCTGCAACAGCAACGAAAGACTGTTTTTCTTAGAATTTTTGTTGTGCGCTGGCACTTAATGCAAGCTAAACATCATACATTTGTCTGGGGGCTAACTAACTCGCTGAAATTTGTGGCGATTTTTGTAGGTAATTTACAACGATTTTTGGACATTTTTCGAGAAATCGGCCTACCCCGAAAAGCCAGAGAGAATGCTATTATCGGCGGAAGGAATAACTTAAAAGAAAAAAGGCGAATGGAAACGAAAATTTCGAAATAGACATTTTGAACGCAAGGAATAATCCTAAACCGAATAACCTAGAAACCGTACTGGAATGGTCACAAGGAAATATCGTACGTATGAACACGCCTAATATGTATGGAGTTTTCGATTCCGCAGCATGACATTGTCCACACCATCTTCGTCCTTTCAGAGCTGGGTTGGGGACTGGGGTTAGCAAAAATGCTATCTTTAGATTCAAAAAGTGTGTTATGCAATTTCATACATGTAACAGGGGGGTCTGCCCCCACCCGACTTAGGCCAGACCCCCCCCGGCCGAGATGATTTCAATCCCCCCCTCAGATTTTTCTTGCAAGTAAATTTTCGAGCCAATTTTTGCAATTTTTTTTACACTTTCACACACAAAAATTGCTAAAATCGCCTGCAAAACAGCACTTTTTAGCTGTATTTCAGCCCAAATTAGCGATTTTTGGCAATTTTTAGCCAAAAAATTGCGATTTTTCTCGATTTTTGAGCGTTTTTTTAGTTCCCACCCCCTCCCCCTAAATTTTGGCTCAGACCCCCCCCCCAACCCCTCCCTCCCCCCATCGGCGGATGACCTGTTACATGTATGTTCAATTTCCTTTTTCATGTAGCTACATTCTGGTAAACGTTTCTACCCGTAGAACTTTTTGGTGGATCACTTTTTGGCGACCCGACCGGGAAAGCTAAAATAGCCGGAAAATCCATAAAAAACCATTGACAATCAAAAGAAGGCCTGCAGTGTATTTTTGGCTACTAATTTCGCGTTTTCTGAGAAGAATGCCTGTTTTTGTATGTCGAAACGGAGTTTTATGTAAAATTATAATTTTTTATTGTGCAGATAAAATTTTTGTGGGGTGTGATGTGATAGCCTGGTTGGGTCACTGGCTAAGCAGGCAAGAAAATTTTGAAAAGCCTTCAAAACATTTAAAAGGTGTTCTGAGCAACAAAGGAATATAAATTTATTGTTTCCTTAGTTTGAAAAGGCCTGGTTTGGCCACTTTCCAATCAGGCCGAGAACATTTACAAAAATTAGGTTTCAAAAACGCATTTATATGGCATTTTAAGGATAAAATTAACAGTATAAGCCCATACAATCTGTTAGCACTTATGGAACTTGACTTTTAGTTGAAGTTGCCAGACCATGGCAGGCCGGCAGACAGGCTATCACTTCAAGTATTTTTATTCAGCTCGGTGAGCGCTTTCGTTTGGCACCGTAGTCGAAAGTGTCTAACTTTTGTCCGAGTTAAGTTATTCAAGTGTACACAAGAAATGTTTGCTGGCTCAATAAACATCGGTGAAATCTGTTTGTACTATTTTTACATTTTTTGGTTATGAAAAAATAACAATTTTCTGTTTTTGTAAACATATGCGTTTACTACGATGCAAATCATATGGATGTTTTTGCTTTTAAGTGAGATATCCATATTGAGAATGCACTGTTTAGCTTAAGTTTCAGATTTCGATTTTTCGGACCCATTTACAGCCTCCTGTGTACAGTGCAGATGTGCATTATGTAGTGTCGTGTCTGCAACTGCCAATACTTTCGTAACTATCGTTCTTTGCGACTTCCTGGATGGCTTTTGCTTCTGTCAATGGCGAGCTACCGACAGAGACCAACCCACCTGCTGCAAACGGCTTAACAGATGATTCTGATGGTAAAAATAACGGTGCTACGTAGCTTGCTTAATCTGTTTTGTTTTGTACCATTATACCAAATTACCTAGTGTTTTTTTACCTTGCTTGCATCGCTGATTTTAGGGGCGGCCGATGACGATTCGGATAGCAGCGAAAGTCATGCTCACTCTCAGGCAGATAGACTGGTTGTCAAGGGTCACTTTAGAAGACGCAGCAACAGCGACCCCCAGGACATTACCGATTCGTTGGTTGATGAGCTGCGGCAACGGCTGACAGGTCCTGCTTGCTCATTATCCTTCCCTTGTAAACCGTATTTATTTCAAACGCAACCTAACAGAGTTGTTGACGCGTTTCCCCGATAAACGTGTAAATTACATTTAATTTCGGTGGCCAGTAGCGTACGCCTTTTATTACTTGTCGGCCGTCCCTTTTGCCTTGCATGTGCGTGTCCGTTAGCCGGGCGATTTTTCTGCTTCTGCGCTCTTTTTACATGTTTGCAGGCTGTAACTGGCTAGTAGCCTGTTTTCTTATCGCTCTTGTGCTGCAGCAGACGGAAGCAAGCGACCGCCAAAATTACTGCCATTAATACGTGTCCCGCCTGCGTCCCTAATTGATTTTACCTTGAATTGAGTCAGTTGTGTATGTGAGTTGGGTGGGCATAGGTGGCGGTGGTAGTTTTCTATTGAGGTCAGATGCTGTGCCACCAGCGGCGACGGGGTAGTGCGATCAGGGAATAAGACTTGCACGTTGCTGCTATATTTAGGTTGGGGCGGGGCCAAATCAATAGCTCCACTGGCTAAGCATGTAAGTGTGATTTGGTAATGGTGCTGCGTGGCTGGCGCCACCAAACCTTTTGCAACCAAAAAGCATTGCAAAACTTCTTTCAGCACTGCTTCAACAGTTTTCTTCTGCATCAAACTTCCGGCTACGGCAATACTGTTAAGGGCTCTTTTGAAAGTTGCAACCGCATACATGGGCCGAAAAAATGGAGGGGTACGGCGTTTCGTCGGCGGGGGTTTGGGAGTATAAAACCGCTTTTCCAAAAAGGTCGCCAAATTTCTGGAGGGGTTTGGCCCCTCCAAGTCGTCCTCCCGAAAGAGGTCGCCAAAATTTCGAAGGGGGCTCGCGGGGGGGTTGCGCCTGCCTGCGAAGGGGTTTGGCCGGCCGAGGGGATAAACCCCCGGCCCATATAAAATGTATGTGCAACTGTAACGCTAGGTATTGGAACTTTTTGATGTCATTCTTTCGTGAGAGGCGGTCTGATCAGGTTTTGGATTGCGAGAAATTGTTTCTGCATTAGAGGTAGACTTTACGAGCTCGGGTTTAATTATTTGGCTGCTGTAATAGCCCGCTTGGATCCCTTTACTCGGTTAATAGTGGCACCGCTGGCTGCGTAATCAATTCAGTAGCGGAGCGGTTCGGTTTTTGCGACGAATCTACGATCGTTTTGTTTTGGTGAAGAATTTTGAGCTTCCGGTGTTTACGAGCCAAGTGGTGTGTGGATCCAAGGCTATCTTTTATGTGCCAACGTATGTGACGTCCGCTCCGACATCGCTGCGTTTCCAACCTTGACTGAGCAACGCAGCGGCGTTGCCTCCGTTCTCCCGCTTCCATGTTGCAGTTTTGCTGTCACTAAGTTTGTTTTTGGATTAGGAGCTCTGTTTGTTCAATTGATCATTGGTAGCCCTTCTTTCCTTTCTGTGCGCGCTGCTGCTGCTGCTGGTTTCTCGGTCGGATGTGACAAACAGGCTGTCAGCCGTATATAGCTTAAAGTCGGCCTTTACGGATCGCAGCTTGAGTTGCCATTAAAAAGCCACTGGTTGGCTTGGTTTCAAAGGTATAGAGCATTGTAAAAGTGCTCTTGCAGTGAAAAGAGATTCTGCTAATTTTTGAGTGACTTGTGACTTTGCTGTTCGTCATTGACGTGTAGGCGCGCATTCGACAATCGTTTTGCTCCTCGTCTACGTATCTAAACGGAATACTTTTATAAAAATTTCAGCAATCTTTTCAGAATTTATTTATCTTTCAGTTAAAAAAGGATTCATTCAAATCGGTTGCGATTTGCGATTGCTACGGTAAAGAATCTGCGGGGTTGTTTTTTATGGCAGACCCTGTACATATCTTCAATATATATATGTAACTGAAAAGGAAATCGTTGAATTCGGCGGACGACATGCGCCGAATTCAACGCAACCCGTGGTTGGCAGTATCTTGCCTAACATGACCAGTTTCAGAGGAGGGATCGTCGCAGGAAGCAGAACTGGGTGCAGCAGAAACAAGCGATTCGATGCCTGCGCGGCCGGTGTTTAAAATGAAAACGTCGCACTCTTCCGATGGCATCACACAGCTGCGGCGTTCACCGCAGTGCTCGGCCGCTCACCGGCGACGAGCGCTGTCGCACACCCTGCGCACCAGCAAGTTTTGGCTCCGTCTGCTTCGACCCTGGAAGTGGAAACGCAAAAAACGGCGCACCGCCGATACTAACGGCGCTGCCTCCTCTCCTCTCACTGATAACCCGACGTCTTCCGAAACTCAGGACCTGTCACAAGCCGACAAAGGTACCAATGCAACGACACAGAAATTCTGTTAGGAAGACTACGTATTTGGTTAACGTTTCCCAAGTACTCTAGTAGTGTCGCGTCGTTTGGTCAGTGGTTATCTCACTGCCCACGCACGTAGGCCCCGGCATCTGCGAGACTTGTTGTGGGTTCAAAGCCGCTCAAAGCGACTGGATATAGTCCACATCATAAACCTAACCCAGACCACCAAATGCCGATGGCAGATAGGTAAATGGAAACCAACTGGATCCGCCGTTGCGCCAAATTCACCACCGGCAGAGCGAACTTAATGCTGCTTAAAAGCACTCGTTTACCTACTTGCCATCACCTGCTTTCGGCGACCTGTGTTGGGCTTTGTGGACTGCGTCGGCCGGTTTTGAACCCACAAACAACCGCTTTCGCGGATGCTGGGACCGTCGTAACATTCTGATAGCGTAAACAACTCATTATGACCAACACGCAATGATTGTATAATGCCGTACGTAGAGTAGAGTAGAGGAGTACGTAATGAGGAAGTTGTAACAGCAATAATTAGTGATAGAGATGAAAAAATGTCGGAAAACCCAATAACCAATATTGAAGACAGACCCCAATACCCAATATTTTTTAGAATGAGTAAAAAAATTAGGAATTTGCTGCGTTGCAGTGCTTTTTCTCAACCCTGTAAATCCCCTGTAAAGCGTTTCGATTCTCAAAATATGGCTCTGCTGTCGTGCAGGGGTGGGTTGTAGCGTCTGCGACAGTCACCAATGCTGTCGGTTTGTTGTTCTGACTCTGACTAGCCAGATAATTCGATTGAAGCAGTTTAGCGTGAACGCTAACAGCGGCTAGACGTGTTCTGTGTGTTTGAGCGTTTCGTTTCAGGAGTGGATTCTCCGGAGGCCGTGCAGCGTTTGCTTGGCACTGACAGCATCGATGTACCTTTCATGGATCAGGACAGAGGGTCCGAGTCCCCTAAACCTGTCTATGCCCCCACTACGCCTCCTGCATCTCCGCGCCCGAAACCCTTGCTTCCGTTACGGTAAATGACACTACGTCTGTTCTTCATGTTTTGACAGTTCTTTTAGTGCCCAGCAATAACGTTTCAGTTGTATTCAAATTTTGAATTCAGCTTTACTGTTTTGAGTAGAGTTTAGCGGTTGTTAAGGGTTGGCAGCTGTAAATGGCACATCCTCCGACTGTCAGTAACTTGTCTCAGTAACATGTCGATGGTTTTTTCGCCGGAAGCCCTTTCCAGGGCATCCCCATCATCAGTAGGATTTTGGTGTCATGTCCAAAGTGGGTTTCGACGACTTTTTTTGGTCCAATAGTACGTTTTGTTTATTTTTTGGGGCTTCTGGAGCAAACATGGCCTTAAAAGCCTGTCTGGACCGGCAAAACAATAAAAATCCTGTTTTCAGCTTCAAAAATGCAAGATGCCTTAAACTCTTGTTCCAGTTGAAAAATGCTTCGAATCTAACGCCTGTTTTAGCTGAAAACAAGTCTTAAAAACAAATAGGAAGATTAAGAAGTGAATGTTTAGGTCCCCCAAAAGTGCCTTTTGCCGAAAAATCGTACTTTGTGATCACCCACCTTCCAATTACATGTATGGTTTCAATTGTGTGTTGCAGGGTCGAAACAAAAGAGAACGAAGTACCACATACCGTCATAACGACTTCACAGAGTCTGAGTGAAATTCAATGCGTTGTAATTACTCCCTTGCCTCGTTCCACCTCTGAATTAGGTATGTTTATTCTCGAGTCTCCGAACATTATCAACGTGTGGGTCATTATCGAGGCGTAAAGTCTTAAGAAAGTGTGTGTCGTTCAGGTACCGTCAACTGGAGATATTGTAGACACTTTTTCGGTTTTTCGTAGTTTAAATTAAAACTGAGGAAAGCTTTTATCTGCGGTCAAATTGTGAGTAAGCTGCGTGTCGGCGCAAGGTATTTATTCTGAGCCTTTTTAAAGGCCCGTGGTTGCTGATTTTTCTAAATTTGCGAAGTGTTCAAAGTACATTGTAAGTTGGCGTATTGGTGACAGGAGAACGTGTCTGAGTTCGACTTAGCCAAAATAGTTGGTACTTTCTGACACAGTGAGAAGGAACATTTTAGTTTGTCTGAGTTGCGGTTGCACTGTGCGCCGATAGATAATATCGGTGGTGAATGTAGTAGTTATAAGTTCTCACCGATTAGTGCTTAGATTCGGAGTGCGTTGCAGCGTCTGAGGGTCCCAGTACTATCAGCAGACGAGCGATCATATCAGAGGCAGCCAACGGTGACGACAGTTCACCTGCCGATCAAGCTCGGTTAATTTATCACAATCCGCTTGCCGAAGCGCCGCTTGCTGTTGACAACGGAGACGACGACCATGAGGAAGGTACGTACTTCTTCATTAGCTGCCGAGCCATCGTCTTACTCAACTTCTCATTGCACTGCACTGCTCTTAAAAAGACTCGCTAAACTGTATGCAATATTCGATTTTAGTGCAAAATTAATTAAAAACGCTTGACTGATTTTAGTGCTGAATGTTAAGGCATTTTCTGCCATATTTACTGGAAGTCCCCCTCTTCTGACGTTTGATCAGTTGATTTGGTCATTTCTGAACCTGTTTGACTATTCGAGCAATTTGTATTGCTTTGGTTTTGCAGCGTCGCCCATGTCGCCTGGTGTTCATAAGGTGCCTGCCAAAGAGCCGAACCTTCAAGCACAGCCGGGCAAGCCAGCTATACGCCAGCCGGGACGGCGACCCCGTTGGAAAGGGTCAGATGACACAACAGAGGAGCCTTCAGCCAGTGAAGAGACTGCAGCAAGTCTTGATGAAAATGAACGGTACAAATAAACCTTTGACCTCCCAGACTCCGTTCGCTCTGAAAGCGGTTGGTTTTTATTGTGAAAACAAACTCCACTCCTAACGCTTAGTTTTTTCTCAATTAATGGAAACTCCTTGATTGACTTGTTTGTTTTGATAGACACTTTTAGCAAGTTTATTTGTTGGTTACGTAGTGTAACGAAAAACCGCCGCGGGTAAGCACTCAGGTACCCCGAGCTCATGTATATAAACCTTTATGTAAGCAATAATACGCTACTGTGTTGTGTTAGGCCACAAAACCGAAAGGCTGCTTCACTATGTGCAAATTCGGTAGAGTGCGATTTATAGGGTAGCACCTGCCGAAAATGGTAATGGTTCTGACAGTGACGATTCGGATGGACCGATTTTGTACCGCAGCGACAACGACGAAGAACCGGAAGAAAGTGTGCCTGTCTGTGAGTAGCTGCTCTATCTGTCTGCGGTACGGCTTGCCGTCACTGCGTGTTTAGCTGGTCTGGCCGCCAAGGTATTTCGCAAAGATACGCTGTCGCTGCGAGCGGCCTTAGACGCGCCTGACCCGGTCGACGATATTCCTAACCAGACGCAAGAAGAAAGACTAAAAAAGATGGAACAAGTCTCCGTACGATTGGAACGGTTCGTTTACGCAGATTCTGAAAGTGTGGTTGTGTGAAAAAGTTTGACTCCAGAATGAATGATGGAAGTCTGTATTTTTCGACACTAAACGTGTGTTGTTTAGGAAGCTGAGCCAACGCCCAACAGCGGAAGAGTTGGAAGAGAGAAATATACTGAAAGAAAAGAACGACGAGAAGTTGCGAAAGGAAAGGATGGAGCACAGAAAGCGAATGCTTCTCAGAAAGGTTCTGGTTGTACTGCCGCTGGTTGCTGTCACGTCGCACTGAGTTTTAGTTGAGTTTCCGTCCTACAATTCAAGAGCTGAAAGACCGGCAGATAATCAAATTTCACGATTACGTTGAAGTAACCGAGGCGGAATTTTATGACCGCCGTGCGGAGAAACCTTGGACACGGCTGACACCTCAGGATAAGGTATTATCTACTAAGTTTCTGTGTAAACCGTAGATAGTGGAGTGGTCGATTTAGGCTGCCATTCGGAAAGAACTAAACGAATTTAAAAGCAATGAAAT
Source organism: Sabatieria punctata (assembly GCA_030248155.1). Lineage (NCBI taxonomy): Eukaryota > Metazoa > Nematoda > Chromadorea > Araeolaimida > Comesomatidae > Sabatieria > Sabatieria punctata. The sequence continues at coordinate 20,105 of JASANB010000879.1, read as the reverse complement.
GGAAGTACACGAAGAAAGTCGCAGGTTTACCAGGTGAGACTAACTGCCAAAGGCTGCGTCGTGTTATGACAGCGATATCGGTTTAAGGTTCCACAGGCCATAATATGTTGGTAGGGCCTTATTTTTGGATGTCGACTGTCTACCAGCGCTTTACTGGCTGCGCAGTTGTAAAGAGTATTTTACCACGTATTATTTATCTACGTACTATGCCATCAGGTTGCTGCTGTATTCTTCCACCACATACGCAAAAGTCTTATGTGCTCGATGATTTTAGTCGCACGTACCCGGCTTTTCTTTATTCTGATTGTATTGTGCGTCTCTGTCGTCATTGCTTTAAGCGATCAGTTTGGGATCTATTCTTTCTGATTGATCAAGATACGAGCTTGATGGTCTTTGTTGGTATGCGGTTTTACTATGTATGGATGTAAGGCGGTCAAACAGAGTCTGCCTGGAGGATGCAGTTAATTCTGTCGTGTACATACTTGGCTGTAAAGTGATATTTTATCGCGTGCTTCTAACGCCGAATTGATTTTGGAAATTAGCTGTGATCTAATTGGTATGAATTGCGCTAGACAAGATTTCAGTGCCCTTAGCAGCGTTTGTATGTAAGGTTATACAGTAAATTATGAATTGTCTATTCGTCTTGGTTTTCTTCGGCTTTTATGGCATGGGATGGGGTTAGTCTGTGACTTAACCAGGCTTTTTAAATGGGGTTTAAGGTCTTGAACAATTTCGAAAGCTTCGCAACGCATTTAAAAGACATCTTGAGGGTAGAATTAACAGCTTCAGTAAACAAAATGTTGCTTTCCTAATTTTTGGCCGTTTTTCACTTCGTTGGACACCGTACATAAGGATTTTTTATTCTGAGGGTAGAATTAACAGCTTCAGTAGACAAAATGTTGCTTTCCTAATTTTTGACCGTTTTTCACTTCGTTGGACACCATACATAAGAATTTTTGTATTCAAGTTAACGGAATTTCCAATTAAGCTTGAAATTTTGTCTACTTGCGAAATATAGTAAAATTGGTGGTTCTAGTGATGGGCTTTCAAAACTGATTGCCTGCCTGCTTTTAACCCACGTTAGGCAGCTTTCCGAATTCCGATTCTATGGCCGTTGCCATTTCCACCATAGCACATGCACGTATGAATGATTTGGGGAAATAAATTTGCATGAAGCAGTACATGAGACTGCTTCTTGGAGACAACTGGCTCATCGGATCTACCGACGGGTAAACTCATTCTATTCCTGCCCGCTGTGTGACATGTCGCCCGTATATATTTCTTTGCTGACGCTCTCTTGGTGGTGTTTGGTCAGCAGTAGCGCTGGTAAAGTTCAGAGGGTAATTTAAACCGTTCAGTGGTTTGCCTTTCAGACGATCTCTTGTTCACTTGCGGTAACCGGCAACAGGGCAAATACGCTCCGGCAGTGGGAGCCTGCTCCAACGCCTACTTTGTGTGTAGCGGTCAAGAGGACGCCGAAGAAGTGAAGTGCCCGCTGCCGTACTTTTTTGATGCGTTCAAGCCTGACGATCCCTGCCAGCCAATTGAGCAGGTCCCCGAGTGCAACGGACAGCCACGAGCGGCGGCCCCAAGCGGTATCAGATTGTACTACTACTATGTGCATGCGTACTGTAAGTTTCAGATTTCTCATTCGACTGTTCGAACAAGCTGGGCAACTACCCGCTCCGACCGAGCACGTGCGCCAATGTGTTCGTGTCGTGCGCTCCCGGCAACATTGCCTATCTGTTCAACTGTCCGAGAAGCTTGTTCTTTGACGACATAGAGAATCAGTGTCTCAGATTCGATGACGTACCGAACTGCAGTGGCAAAGAACGAACAACTACCGTGTCTACTGAGACTACCTCTGTCTTCAAAGATATCGAGTCAACTACTACCACTCCAGGTTAACTCGGCAATTTTTCTGAGAACTTTATGCTGTATTTCTTTCCTAAACTTGTGCATTGTCTGAAAAAATGGTGGGGGACCTATACGTTTGCTCGGTAGGGTAGATCACGACTAAAGTTGAAAAAAGGTTGGCAAAAAGATTTCAAAATAGAGTTCACCAAAATTTGAGAAGAGCAAAAAGTTTTCCCAAAAGATTTTACCAAGAATTGCAAGGAGCAAAAATTTTCGAAACGAGTTCACCTACATGTAGATTGGAGAGCAGCATGGGAAGGGTAGGTATGGACGGTCGATCGGGTGATACGGGCCGTCAGATCGGCGACTATTACTATCTGGCACTTAACGCGTTTATGGTACTGGTACATACCTAGACTAGTGGCACCAAATAAGGTACCGGCACCATATACGTATGGTACCCCACGTTTGGGGACTGTGGGAACCCCCTACCCATGGCGATTGGTGCCGGTACCTTATATGGTACGAAATCTGAACGGAGTGGTAATATGGTACAGATACCAATGCGAAGGTAGGGCATACATGTAACAGGGGGGGTCTGGGGGGTCTGCCCCCCACCCGACTTAGGCCAGACCCCCCAGATGGGGACCCCCCCCCCCCCCGAGACGATTTCACCGACCCCCCCTCCGATTTTTCTGGCAAGTAAATTTTCGAGCAAATTTTTGCAATTTTTTACAATTTCACACACAAAAATTGCCAAAATCGCCTGCAAAAGAGCACTTTTTAGCTGTATTTCAGCCCAAATTAGCGATTTTTGGCAATTTTTAGCTTGTTTTCAAAAATACGCATGTTTTCAGAATGCGTAGACGTACCGGTACCATATATGTATAGTGTTTATAAACGGCTAATTGCCTGACGGTATAAGATGCTAAATCCATGTGTGGTGCTGCATGTGCATGGACCTCCGGTGGCCTCGTACATATCGGCCGGCTAAGGGTGTGTAAGTCCCAGGTCCCACGTATTAGGTGTTCGCGCTCCTAGCGTGCAAAAAGCCAAAATGTTATAAGGCAGGGATTCAATGTACATTCGCAGAGCTCATACCGTTGTGATCAAGGTCTGCGCAACCTTACTTTTGACTCGCGTTGAGCATAGTAGTGCTTGGCAGTAGGTATACTGTACGTTTGTAATGCTGACCGTAATACTAACGTCTGTACAAAACGAAGCAGCAACTTCTATTTAGGTCTCGGCTTCACGTGCGTTGACGACGGCAATTTTGCATTCGGCGACTGCCAGAACTTCTTCGTCCAGTGCGCTGGTCTGAAGCCGTTCAAGACGCCTTGTGCAGTGGCTTCGTTGCGTTACCATCAATTCAGAGATAGGTGTCTCGAGCCGAGAGATGTGCCCGGCTGTCCGGAGTACGTCGAGGAGAAACCACTGGACCGTCAGTCGTCGTCTTTCCGGGTCTACATACGTAGTTACCGAAACTTTTCTATTTTCAGCCGTCGACTTCAGCTGCGATCCATCGAATGATGGTTTGTTCGCGGTGGGCGATTGCTTGAGTCACTACGCCAAGTGCGAGAGCGGGAAGGCCAGCAAGGTGCAGTGTCCGGCCGACTTCCTGCGCTTCGTCGAGGGAGAGGGCTGCGTGTCGGCCGTCAACGTGCCCGGCTGTCCGGAGTACAACCCAGAGAACCCGTGTGGCCGGCGACCCAACGGCTTCTACCGCGATAGCCAGGACTGCGCCAAGTTCGTCTTCTGCGTCGATCAGTTCTACTTCTCCCTCAACTGTCCCGACGGCATGGTCTACAATGATCAGCGCAAACGGTGCATGAACCCGGAGAGCGTGCAACCTCCTTGCGGATCGGCCGAACTACGTTCGTTTTTTCTTCCTCTACGTAGCGATCGACTCGGTTCCGGCACCGGAACATGTTCAATTTTTGGGTGGTATAGGTTGAGCTTGCATTATCCTTTTGAGTTGAACCGGTACCGTTCAGGTCGAGACATGCTTTATTGTTTTAGCTCAAAACCTTTATGAATCGCTCAGACATGGGCTAGCATTTCGGCTGAGCGGGGTAGAATTTTCAATTCCTGAGGGGGGGGCTGAGGGGGTTGGTAAGACAAGAAGTCCGATTTTTGACTGAAATCAAGCTTTTTTGGCCTTATCCATGCATATTTTTATTACAATTTTCTATACAGAATTCTTCAAAAAATTCCAGAGGGGGTAGCGGTCGGCTGAGGGGGTAGGGTAGCATGAGGGGCCCTTCGCCCATCTCTGGTATGTACGTATGCGTCATGTACGGTGTAATTGATGCTGTGTTTCAGCTGTAGAGTTTTCGTGCGAAAATCGTCTGGAAGGTTTGTACCGCAATCCGGACGACTGCAACTCCTACTTTTTGTGTGACGGCGACGGTAATAAGACGCAGCTGGCCTGCCCCACTGGCTACGCATTCGACGACGACCAGAACAAAAACATCTGCGAGATGGCAGTCAAGGTCAAGGGTTGCATGCCTCCTATGGCCGAAGGTAAGCGTTGGTTAGATTTAGTGTTGTATTTGTGTGTGTGCTTTAGATCTGATCTCGTTCTGTGCTGTGCGCAATCGAGACGGCATCTATCCATTCGAGGGCAATTGTCACCGGTCTGTAATTTGCATTCAAAATGTGCCGTTTGTCTTTTTCTGCTCGCTCAAGGACAGACCAGACTTCGATCCCAAGACTCTCAGCTGCGTCAAGAAGGTCGACGGCTGCGACTAGTTTTTTAATTGTGTAGTTATTTTGTACTTTTATTTTTGGTTTACCTTTCATTATGGTTGGTTTATTCTGTGGTGCCCATAGGTACTGGTCGTTCATTTTTGGCGCACTGATTTTCAATAAATAGTCTAGTCGCACCACTTGAGCTACGGTAGCTTGACGGCCGTTGTAGTGGTGGTCTGCTGACACGCTTGTCTCCTGGCGCTTCTTGCCCTGTTGTTCTCAAGCATCAGCTTATAGCGTATTTAGCTGACTTGCTTTTTCCATAAAAGTGCCGAGAAACCTTCTGTCTGCTTTCCACGAAGGTACTGGTTGCTTGCTCAAATATTGCGTAACAGCCCTCCTGAAATGGCGCAAAATTTTTTAGTGATGGCATGCGTTCTGCGCTTTGTGGTTATTTGCTGTTGAGGTCAGGTGCGTTGCTGGTGTTTTCAAACATTGGTTAGAATGCCAGGGCGCTTTCGTCTGCTGCTTATGAGAGGCTTGGTAGCTGTCTGAGTTTACACAACGTGGTCTGGGCGTTCGCTCGACCAGCTGCACTAGTTTTTGTTTGCTCGGTTGATATATTTACCGATTGCTTTCGATTTCTTGCCGAGTTGTAAACTGGCATACCCACCATACTAACATTCTCATTCTCTTGGGAGCCTACCGTGCTACGTTAAATCCGAAATTTTAACTTTTAATGCCGTGGCATACTAAATTGCATGCCTACAGACTGAACTCCAGCTTGAGCCATTCCCAGTTTTTTTTCTTGCTATTATTATCAGTTCGCAGAAAGTGCTAGTCGATTAGTGTGCGCTTGTCCAATTTTCCGTTCTCTAGAGAGAATGCAACGATTTTGTTTGTTTAGATGGAAGCATTCCTAGATTGGCTGCGTACTCGGATGGGTTTTGATGCAGACAAACTACTAACTCCACGGTTTGAGAACGGTATTTGTAAAAATCTAGAGTTGTCCAGTATTCCAAGTGTTCATGTAGGGTCCGGATGGGGTCTGTATGCGACAGAATTCTTGCGTCCAAGTACGCCTGCACTGGAAATTCCGCGAAAGCTCATAATCCAGTCATCGTTAGTGCTTTCGATGCCACAGTACAAGAACGCAGTCCAGCGGTCAGAACTTCTGTATGGCGTTTTCTCTGCGTGCGCACATTTGGTTCAGTTTAGATTTCCCGGTCTCTTGAAACCGTTTGATTTGCTTTGCCTGTTTATTATGTACGAACGCAGTCTGGAAGCAGAGTCTACCTGGGCGCCGTACATTGCGGCGCTGCCGTCGTGTTGCGTCACGCCAGCTTCGCTCGCATTCGATGGATTCAAGGCGCGATGGCTACCGCCTGCCAGTCGGCAACTGTTCGAAACTCAACAGATCGAAGTGGAGCGGACGTACGCTCGAGTGCGGCAAGTGTGGACCGGCATCTGTTCAGAGAATCTTGACTTTGACGCCTTTATTTGGGCCTGGAGTATGGTTAACACGCGCTGCGTGTATCTGGAAAACGAGAAGCCAGAGGCGTTGCTGAACAACTCAGACGGAGACACGATTGCTATGCTGCCTTACTTCGATTTGCTCAACCATAATCCAACAACCAGAGTGCGTTTTTATAGTTAACAGTTTAAAAGAATGCAGTACGTACTAGAGTAGCAATTGGTGGAGAATTGTGGCAATTTTTTGCAATGTCTACCAGAAAGTATACTGCACTGACTATTAAAAGCTTGCTTGCCAAAAACGAAAAAGTGGTTGTTTAAACGCACAAGGAAGGGCGGTGAATTTTTCCTCCGACAACGTATTTATGCATGTAAGGTAGGTGTGATAATACATGGACCGGAAAAATGGATTGTGGTAGTCTAGATCTGAAAAGTTGGGGTGGGCCTACCGATTTGGGGGGTCGCGGCGATTTTGGTGGGTGGGTCCAGGAACAAAAGTTGGGGGTGGGCATACTGTAAAGCAGCCACTGGGTAGGACAACGGCTGCAGATTTGAAGCTTGTTTATCAAAACTGTTGTCTTTGTTACCTGTGTATGCCGCAGATTTGATTTGAAGCGATTCTGTTTGCAGAACGAGGCGAGGTACTCGAGGCTCACAGACTCCTACACCTTGTACGTGAACGACTCAGTGATGGGAGGAGAGGAAGTGCATGTTTGTTACGGAGGTCATTCGAACAGTCGTCTGCTGCTGGAGTACGGCTTCACCACGCAGTCCAACCCCAATAACTCTGTCCAAGTGGCCATTGGTCGGTGGTCAGTCAATGCTGACCAAGTGTCGCTGTCAAATACTCCTGCCTTTCAGATAAACTGGCCCTTATATGCAATCAAGTTGGGATCAGAGTTAGCGACAGACATAAGGAAGTGCTCAACTGCGCTGGCTTAAAATGGTGAGTAGAAGCAGAACTCTCCATCCAGCCATTTTTGCAACCGTTTTCCCTTAGCAAGTTCTACGAAGCTCAGTTGGAGCCCAGCTGGATGTTTATGGCAACTATGAAAGTGCTTTCCATGACCGATAAAGAGCTGTACGTTCGCAGACAATCTTGCACTCAAATACGTAACGTGAATTTTAGAGACAACTGGAAGACGATCTACAAACAAAGCCACTTCTCAGAAGATATCCGCGCTACAGATTGTGCCAAAAAGGTTTTAGAAGCAGTACGCAAAGAATACGAGGTGACGCAACGCGAGTGTATCGCTCGAAGTAATTGCTATTGCTATTGCTACCACTAGTTTTCAGACAGAATACGCACGCGTTCCGTTCGAAGAGGTTCCGCAGACGTTTCACGATGCGTTGCATCAGATCTGGGCAGAACACATTGATCTAATCGATCAGTATTTGAATTATTTTTGCGGTTAAACTAACTACTAATGAGCACCTTTTTTACTGTTTTACTGATCGGTACGTGAGCAGTGTGTCAAGGTTGGGTCTTTACACGCAAAATCAAATCAGACCAAGTGCTAAACAAAGAACGACACGCATACAAAGAAAAACGAAAGTAACAAGATAAACGCACGAATTCGCCGACAACACTCATAGAATTTCGGTCTTCACTTGGTTCATGTAGGACTCTAGTTCAGCGTCCAAAGAGTTTTTCGTGTGGGCCATGTACTGCTCGATCTGTCTGTCCAGCTCTTCTTTCGACAGTCGAGGACGACGCACCATCCCTGCACCTCCTCTTCCTCGTCTGAAACAGGTCCAACTTCTGACCTTTCTGCGTCACCACCAAACTGCGTTTATTTAAAGCGACCAGAGAGGCAGCGACCACCGGTAAATACGAGGAGTAGGGAAGGGCAACCATTTAGAAACGTGTTTCCGTTTGCTTACGTTAAACGACTGGAACTGGCTTTTTATCAACAACAGCGCGGATTTTGCAACACGGTAATCGAAGCCAAATAGAGATGACGAAAGAATGGGCGGTGGGCTGGCCCTCAAGCGTATGTAACCTACTACTAAACAATACCACATTTACTTCACATAATTAGCTACAGTAATTCTAGTACAATTGTAAGTGTATACTTGCTTAAACAAATTTAAATTTTTTTCTTGCGGTGAACCGGCCAGTAGCAAACTGGGCGGCTCCCAAGCCAAGGCAAACCAGTCTATGGGGTCAGAAAAAGACATGAGCAAGTGTTTGGACTAAGGTGAGGAGGGTGAAAGTGCCCTGACGTGTACCACTTCTGCCGGCAACATACAGCACAGCTGGTTTTGGTCCAGCTATATTTCAGAAACTTTGACTGTACACACAAACTAGTATAAAAAATTCGGCTCCCCGGCTGTTACAGGGTTCTGCTCTGCGTCTTCATTGGCGTCACAATTCTGCCGATAAAATTCATATCTGGCACAGTGACGACCAGTACGAACCGAACCTAGTGGGGCGTTGTCTATCCAAAACGCGGCGTACCTGGAGCCAAAGCCTCTGCCTCTAAACGTGTTGTAGATTCCGCCACCTCCGAAGCGAAAGCCGTAATCACCAGCCATTGGGTTGCCGAAGTAACCGCCTCTCCTGCGACCACCGAAACCACGACTGAACCCTCCACGTCCTCTACTGAAAATGCACTGTAAAGAGAGGCAGTTGAGTAGCTCTTTCCGAACCTACCGCATCCTCATGAATGGAGGCATCGGTTGCCGCTTGAAAATGAACGGTCGGTAGGCAAGAGGAAAGTTGCCGAGACGAGATCTGACACCCAGACGCTGCATGATCGGCCGATTCTAAAAAGGCGTCACAGTTTGTAAGGTGTCAGCACACCGGCAGGACAGCACCTGTCGCTGGGCCTTGAGGGCGCGCATGACAGAGGGTCGCTGTTCAAGCTCTCGAATTAGGTTTCTGTTGGAACGCGTGCTATGGTTCTGCTGCAAGATGTCTGATCGCATCGTGGCCAAAGACCCTCCTCGGGCAGCGCGACCCGTCCGCAACTGCACAGTGGTTTCTTCTTCCTCGTAAGCCGATTTGGCTGGCATGCGTGAAAATCTTCAAACAGACGCTGCTACGGTGAAGGTTTAGATCTGCAACAAGCCGTTCACACCGCCACTCCACTGGAAGGAGACTCACAACAAATTTGCTGTCCTCCAGCAAGCACGCCACAGACCGAGGCCAAGGAGCGAAACTGAAGTGGACACAGGCTAATAGATCAGATTAAGAGCTGCACAACTGAAAGTCGGCAAACGTGACCTGTTGCTCTGTGCAGCGCCACTTGGCTTTAACTTCTGACATACTATTTAGGCAGTGGACAATGACACAGGATGTGGCCGTAAGACCGTACCGCTCGTGCAAGGTTAGTTGCGACGTTCCTTTCATTACTATCTTGGCCGGAACGGTCGCTGTCATTTTCACCTTCTCTTTACTTTCTTCTTTCCTGGCCTTTCAATTGCTTCTCTGCTAAAAAAACGTCGGCGTACTGGTGCACAGATTGGATGACTTCACTTAGGGCACAGCACAGACAGACTGTCCACAGAAAAAATCTGCACACGCAGATTAGATGCTGTACTACCCGCTTCTTCCTTTTTCCGAACAAGTACTGGATATCGGACGGCTTTAAAGGATTGGTATTGAAGAGCTTGTATGTACCTCAATAATAATTAAATTTAGAGCCAAGAAAATTTTCAAATTCAGACCAAAAGATACAAAAAAAAAGAATTTTTTTAATTTTGAAGGAGATTTTTTGTTCAAATAAATCAAAACTGGCATTTTTAGCGACAACAAACACCAAACAGGTGGTGCCAGTGTCAGATAGAAATCGACTGCAACCGGCACTAGTCAATTCCAGTAGGAACCGGAACTTTTTAGTTAGGTTGAAAATTTTGAAATTACTCTCAGATCTCTGTGTTTTTGGAGGCCCTTTTTATCGCTTTTTGCTTGTTTTTAGCTCTAAAACGCTATTTGGCAGCTTAAAATAGCGATTTGGAGCCTCCTTACTGAGGGAAACGTGCCAAAAACGCATTTCCAGGCGTTTTACAGCTTTCTGAAATTTTGTCGGGTCGGCCGGGACCTGTTACATGTATACATTGCACCCTGTGAGTTGGGGTTAGTTTTCCGCGACCGGTTCGCCGCAGGGTTATTCCGCCGCGGACCGTTTGGCCGCAAGTAATAATTTTATAAATCGGTTTGGCAACCGTACTGTACGTTTACTGTGGGAGCTTAGTATGCGAACTAAATGTGGCATATTATGAAGTCCGGCCAAAAATTATCATAAAGCACTGCAATGCTACCTGCGTTTGAACTGAGAGACGGGGGGGTTGGCTACAGCATGCCGAATTGAAAATGCCAAAAGGTAACGAAATGCCGAAAGTAAAAATGCCGATTGGGTACTAAATGTAGGTATGAGCAAAGAAGCCCGTGCTGCGGAATCGAAAACGCCTTATGAAGCGCGTGCATGTTTTCGGTTTTTACATTATAAAAATTCTGGCGTGTTTCTAACCGATTCGGTTGCGGTTTTTTGCGTTTATTAATAAGTTTAGGGTTTGTTCTTGCTTTGTAAATGTCAATTTGCTTTTGAATATATGAATAAAACCTAGTCCGAACAAAGCCGACAAAGCTGATGAAGCCGATCTGCACATTGCTCCCAAATAAAACCGGACCTTTGTGGATCAAAGTTTAGATCATAAATCCAGAATTACTGAACATTTTTGAGTGCGGTTTGTTTTGTTGAACTTCTCTTAAAATTGTCTACACGGCTGCGTGATAATCATCTAGAAAAAACTAAACACTAGAAAAATCTACAGGGTATCTCAAAAAAATGATCACATTTCTTTTTACTGCCATTTCCGCAAATTTTGACCAAATAGGCTGAAACTTGGACCATAGGTGCCCAAACTCGGGCAATTTTATGTGTTAAAATTTGGTGCACTAGGCTTGACCAATTCTCGAGAAATTTCAAAAAAAGTGAAATTTGGTAATTTCAATACCAAAAGCCGGTCACCGAAAAAACGTTACATTACATTATCGCCTAAGCTCTAACGATAGCGTTGGAGTTCATGCGTCAACTTTTTACACACGAATTACCCTGAACTTCTGCGTTTACACTCCAAATTTCATCCAATTCCGTCAAAAATTAGAAAAGATACAGGAAAAGGAAATGTTTCCATTTTTCGGTGACCGACTTTCACAATTGAAATTACCAAATTTCACTTTTTTTGAAATTTCTCGGGATTGAGTCAAGCCTAGTGCACCAAACTTCAACACACAAAATTGCCCGACTTTTGGCACCTATGGTTCAAATTTCAGCCTATTTGGTCAAAATTTACGGAAATGGCAGTAAAACGAAATGTGATCATTTTTTTTGAGACACCCTGTATATTTGTTTGCCCATCCCTACTAAATGCTGAATGTACAAAATGTTTCGGTTACTTCAGTCGTTTTCGAACTTTAAGAATCAGTTTCTGAACCGGTGGAGTGTGGGTATTCAGACCCAAAAAATAAAAGTTTGGCGTAGAGGGCTCAAAACTGGAGAGCTAACCCATCTCGATAGGTCATGTAACCATCGCAAAGGATATCGACGCTCCAGATGTGGATTTCTGAAAACCGGTCTGCTCAACTATGGGACTGAAATTTCAAAATCGAATTTCTAGTGCACTAATCAGACTTTGGACTTAAAAATTGGGGCTTTTAGGTAACTTTTGGATTACTGAAAGAATCAACGATCGAATTCCATTTTTAGGAAAAAATTTCCCCCTTTGGGCCTCATAGCTCCTCTGGAACCCCTTAACAGTTTTTTATTTCAGAATATTGTAGCGCTATCACTTCCCTACAATTTAGTGTAAAACACATTCCAATTTTTTTTGGTTTTTAATCTTTGTAGCTATATTTCACCACATTGCTCCACCGCTCCGCCATTGTGTTTCATAATATACAGTGGATATCAGACCCAATGCGCACTCATTTTAGCCCAATTTTACTTTCGACATTTTGCCTTTTGGTATTTTGAACATTCGGCATACCCGGCATGGTATTGGTCGGTTATGTGTCCCGTTAATCGGCCGGCCAGCTCGCGGACGCCGGTCTGCGAGAGGCGGCTATTCTGAATTGACTTTGCGTTGGCCGCTTGCACACGCGCGCACATTGGCGGTATGACGTGGCATGGAAGCTAAACGCCAAAGGCAAGGTCAGTCCCAGTAACATTAACAAAGAATGCTCTGCTTATTGCAGCTAATTGCCTAATCGTTTTTTTCTGGGCATGTCGTTTCCGGTTCTTGCAGGAAGATCGTTTCCAGTGAAACGCTTTAAAGGGCAGGAACTTTCAGATGTCGTCAGATGAACAGCTAAGTCATCTCTTGAACGCTGCCTCTGTCGTTTCGGCCGAGATACTTAGAACCACTAAACTGTATCTGCTGTGTATCGTATCGGCCGAGGTGTTCAGCATGGCCCAACCAACAAACTGATGAGCCAGACATTGAGGACTAAGTGGCCGATGAGAGTTCCAGTCTCAGGTACGCAAAGGACCTCGGCTTGCTGCCGAAACCAACGCAACAGCAACCGAAGCAGGACTATTAGGCGACGCCGATTAGGCGATTTAGCGGTACTATTGGCGACGGTACTATTAGGCGACAGAAATAATTTTTTCTAGAAGTCCGTGCGGCAACATAGGTTACCACTAAACATAGCAGAAAAAGGCAAAACAGCACAACAGCAATTAAAACAACACACATTTCGCCATACATGGGCCGCGGGGGGTTTGCCCACACCCTAACTTGGGCTCAACCCCCAAACGACCCCACCCACCCACCTGAATCCGACTTTTGTTCCTGACCCACACACCAAAATCGCCGCGACCCCCAAGCCGGCAGGCCCATCCCCAAATTTTCGGATTTTGACTGCCCCAACCCATTTTTTCTACCCATGTATGCATGTCGCAGAACATTTATAAAGCGCCAGATGGATGGACGCGCCGCATCAAATTCTCGCTGCGAAACTCTGTGAGCTGCTTCCGCAAAGTTAGTGGTGCGATCGTCTGCATCCAGTGTATAATGAACATAGCAGCCGGAAAAATAGGTGGCCGACCCGACGGCCACTCGCGTGCTCACGCAAGCTGAGGAATAAGGACAACTGCCAGAATCTGAATTAGAAACAATCAGGGCAGGTGAATATAGATTTGTTTAGCTATAAGTTAACGAGTTATAAAATTAACGAGGCATGATTTTAGTGCCACTTAGCCATGCACAGTTAAAAATAGCGCATTTAGGCTTACAGCTGAATATGGCCCTTGATATACCAAATACGTCTACATACTGAAACGGATTTGTATATAACAACCACTGATCTAACCCTTCGGTCATTGTTTCTTTTGTTAGTAAAGGCTCTCTCTCTTCATTTGGTGCCGAGACCGAATTGTTTGTTGTGTTGTGTTGTGCACCACTACTACCACTACCACTACTCCTACCACTACCACGACCACTACTCCATCGTTGCCCAGCCCACCGTCTACCAAGCCCACCGTGCCTACCAAGTCCAACCACCACCGAGTCCAGTTCCATGTCGCTCCTACGCATGCTCCTCCAGTTTCAAGACGAACAAATTCAGCTTCTACAACAGCACCAGATCATCAACGACCGTCTTTTCTGTGAGCTCATCCAATCCCTTTCTCAACCTCGCGAGTCCCCAGTGACAAAGTCAACAACCCACCACCTCCATTCACATTTGGCAGGAGAGAAGACAACCGTTCCGGCAGACATCGAGTCAGCTGACACAACATCGAGTAATGGTAACAGAGGAAAGGCAACAAGGAGAAGAAGGACAATGATGGGAAAGCAAAGAAAGATCAAGAGAAGAAGAAGGCGACGGAAGAGAAGAAAGAGAAGAGGGGAGAGAAGAGTGCTTTCGCGTTTGCGTTCGTTCACCGAGAGATGGAAGCGCGCGTCACCAATGACAAGGCGCCAGATCAGGACCAAGGCACAGCAAGGAGGGAATGTCGCCCGCGCAAGACGGAGTCACCATGGCGTCAACGTAGAGCAGATGTTTGGAGGTGCGGATCAGCTGACGCCAGGCGGTCATCACTCAGAGTCACAGCGATTGTCAGGCACAGCGGCGGCCCAGTGGACACTCGCCTGATGGGGGAGTGATGAAACGGATTTGTATATAACAACCACTGATCTAACCCTTCGGTCATTGTTTCTTTTGTTAGTAAAGGCTCTCTCTCTTCAATACCTACTAGGGTAAACCGGGGTAACTTTGAACAGGGGGGCAACTTTGAACAGGCGTGAGTTTTGCGCGTTTTTTTGCGCCGCATGGCGCTCGCGGTTCGCTTTTTGGCCTATGGTTGCGCTAGTTTATCGCCAAAGACTCCAGGCTACACGACCCTACCAAATAGTAAGGGATCTGTTGCTGTTTGCCAGTGCTCTGTTGCTTGCAAACATCGGTATCTTAACGGCCGAAAACTTTAAGACGAGAAAACTTTAGGTTCCAATGTCCCAAAGTAGTCAAGTTTTATACTGTTTTGCTCCCCAGACCATTCTCTTTACAATAGTGTGCTTATCGTCTAGATATTTCATACCGAACTTTTTCTATGCTGTGAAGAAGAGAAGGGGCTACTTTGAACACCCTTATAAATCTGATTTCCTTCTCTTCTCTGCATATTCTCGGCTCCTGTGGTTAGGGGGTTTGGTGGTTACCACTCAGATGGAAACGTTAACCCCCTCGCCCCTCCCTACCCTACACCCCAGGGAAAAATGTTAGGGAGACCTTCCCAGCCCAACATACAAATATTAGTAGCGGCTCCACTCCAGTACAACTCTCCACTCCACTCCAGTCTAACAAACTAGCTTAGGAATCACTAATTCAAGCTTAAAATTCCCTTAGAATGCCTTTTGTAACTGAATTTAGTGTTTCCGCTGCTGTCATTTAAGAGAAATCGGTGTTTTTAGAGACCGTTTCTGTTGTATTTTGTTTGTTTTTAGCTGAAAAAAGCTATTTTTCAGCTTAAATTAGCGATTTTTGCAAATAAAACGTGTTAAGACCCATTTCCAGTCATTTTTTGAGATTTTTTAAATTTTGTACCCCTTTCCTGAGCGAAACTTCCCCTGAACGCCCTCCAGACGGAGGCCCCCTTGCCTCCTACCTCAGGCCGGCCCGGGCGTATTGCATGTATGCCCCTTTGCCTATCTTATTTGACTGAATTAATTTTAAACACGGTGTTCAAAGTAGCCCCACATCGGGGGCTACTTTGAACACCCATGTGTTTTTTAAAAAAACTTGGCTACACTCATCTTCGATTGAGCATACAACATTATAACTGACATCATTTTGAAGAGCACACTTCAAGCTTTCGATTGCATTATAAATGGTCATCCTAGCTTGCCTAAACACCTGAATCCGTACGCTTGAAATTTGAAAAAATCGTTATTCGTTCAAAGTAGCCCCGGTTTACCCTACACATTACCACATTAACTTAACATACTAAGCTGCCTCAGTGCATGTACGCTTGCTAAACCAAATTTAAACATTATTACCTGCGGCGAAATGGCCGCGGCGAACTGGGCGTCTTGTTGTAGAGCCGTCTTACTGTTAAAGAATACCGGATAATCCGGTATACCTACCGGATTACGGCTGCATCTCTACTCAAAAACACTATTGAAATTTTGCCAAAAATTATCATTTACCGATTATTTAGCCGGTTTTGCCAGAATCCGCAGCCCCGCAGTATAAAAACTCCACCAGGATAATCGAATCAGCTTGGCCTTTCATATCATATCATTCATCTCAACGAAAAAAAAACAAAATCTTTCTCACCTCACCTTTTTACAAAAAAAGTACAGAATCCAGGATTTATGAGCACGACAATGTTTTATTGAGTCTAGAAAGTTTGCACGAGCTTTTACAATAACAGCTTTCAACTCCCCAGGCGCATACTACTGCAAAACTGGGCGGGTATAAATCGCCTCCCCAAGAAGTTGGAAAGTTGGAAAATGGAAAATATAAAAAATGGAAAATGCTTCCCAACAATTTGAAAATTAGTTAAACATGCACAAGAACAACCAAACATCATCGGATGCAAAAAATTGCATATCGGTAACGCCAGCAGTTCGGCCACGTTCTTCCACCTTCCGTTGCACCATCCATACTCTTTTACTACTCACCCACCATACGCAAACCCCGCACACCCCCCAATTCCCCCCCACCACTTGGTTTTTTCTTACTCCGTTTTCAATTTTCTTGTTTCATTTTCGAGTCAAGAAAACCCGTTCATAATCGACTTGTAATTATTGTCTCGCATTACATATGTGTGTTTTGTTTTCTACATTTCATTTTCGCTTTTTTTCATTTAGATTAAGAATTGCTAGATATTTGATACCTATGCATTTTACATATTTAATGGTGCTTGCTTTTACTTAAAGTTAAAGTGTTTTCTCTGTTTTTGGTCAACACTGTGACTACGTACTGACGCTGCCTGCAATTTAGAAATCGACTTCGAGATCGGTGCTAAAACAAAAATAACCCTATTTACAGTCATATAAACCCACTCCTAATCTCAGTTAGTTTAGATTTAGGTTTGGGATCAGGCCACTGAAAGGAATAGTGATGACAAGTAGATAAATGGGTAGCATCTTGGGATGGGGAAGGAAAGGGGAGTCTCTGTGCTAGGGACAAAGGGAGTCTGTGTGGTCACAGAATACGGGTTCTTTTCAGCTTTTTAGCTTGCTAGGGATGGACTTGCACAAAGTAAGTTTTTTATATATTTCGACTTACTGAATGAAACAATTGCGAGAAGCAATCGTTTCCACGCTCAATTTTGATTCATTTTGTCCTTAGTAGTGTATATTTGCCTTCTCTTATTGTCTAACTTGCGATTTTCCAACTTTCCTACTTTTGGGGAGGCGATTTGTGACATAGGAAAATTCGCAAAACTTGAAAATGTACCCTGTGTACCACAGCGTACCGCACGTCCTCACCGTTTCCGTTTTTTGGGAGGCGATTTGAATAAACTCCTGCAAAACAAATCGTGCCGGGCCGGGGCCGAAATGGGCGCGTATACAAATCGCCCCCGAAATTTTAGAAACGGTACGGATATGCGGTTCGCTGTGGTACACAGTTTTGGAGTTGTCCACTGTCACAAATATGTAAATGAGGCATAGCTGGGAGGGATGGGATGAGGTTTTGCCTACCAGCTGGGGTCCAAGAGACTTCCTGCTAGAGTGGGGTACAAAGTTTCAACAAAGCTCCAAAACGCCTGAAAATGCCGTGTTTGAACGTTGCTTCATTTAATAACAAGGCAAAAAATCGCGATTTGACTGCCAAATAGCGTT
Source organism: Sabatieria punctata (assembly GCA_030248155.1). Lineage (NCBI taxonomy): Eukaryota > Metazoa > Nematoda > Chromadorea > Araeolaimida > Comesomatidae > Sabatieria > Sabatieria punctata. Next base: position 2,792 of record JASANB010000879.1, on the reverse strand, counting down.
TAAGAAATATAAAAATCATAAAATGACAAAAAGGCTTTTAAAAACTACCGATTTGTGCTAAATATCATTGAAATTTGATTTAGACGATGCGCTTCGGAAATAGGCATCAAGTTTGGAATCTAAATTTCCAAAAATGCTGTGGTTTCATTCGGGTTCTTTTCCAATAGGAAGGTCTCTCACAGACCGAGGTTGACTTGTTTCAAGCTTTCATGGCATGCTTGTGCCAAAATCAGAATACCGTATACTCTTTGGTATTGGCTGTGGTTGTGTAAACTACAGTTGTCTGTACATTGTATGTCGTAGGTTGTGTGTGGGTGACTGAAACAATGAGGGACCAGCCTAAGCGGGAGTGGACGGTGCTCCGGCCTCGAACGGGAAAGAAGCCACCGGAGTCTCTAGTCCCTAAACAAAAGAAAGGCAAACAAACCTGAGGCCAAAGCTGTGAAGACCTGTCAGCTTAAATCAGTTACCTGACCTGGCCTGATGAACATAGGTCGGTACGGCTAATTATTAGCTGCTTTGTCAGTTTGTTTAGGTTATATTGGTTATGGTTGCCTCTTGCGTTAGCCTAGTAAGAATTCTAGGAATGGAAGTGCATCGATTAGCTGAAATTCTCTCGGATCTGTGCTCTCCAAACCCGTTACTGCTATGTAGTTTCCAAATGAGAACAAACGGACGGAGTTTATGAATACAATGGGAGGAAATGGGTGTCCAGAAATGAGCAGACGGCGTGCTTGCAGCGCTATTCGCAGCAACAACTGAAAATCGAGTTGATTGATCAAGTATGAAATGAGACTGTTTAAAAACTACAAAATACAAATTCTTCAGGACGATATTTTCTCGCAAATCAAGTCAGTGGATTCTAACTAAGCCAATCTGTGAGTTTCGGGCAGCCCTTATTACAGTTCACGGAAACACCAGCCGCTGCGTCGAGATATTACCATAGGAGAAACTGAAGGACCACTTCATACGAAAATTACTTCTGAACGAATGCATGAAAACATGCGAGAACTGCATGAAGCGGAAACAACTGCCAAAACCGGTAGCCGATACTGCAATCAGCAGTCCGGGTGATGCATGGAGTGCAAATTGATCTTATCGATATTCGAGCCAACAAGATAATCTTTTAAACGCGTTCCGGACCACAATAGTGCTCTGTAGGGCCCGACCGGATACAAATTTCTACCGGATCGGATCGGATGTGCCCATATCCGGCCGGATCCGGATCCGAATATGCCGGATATCATTGATCAACTTAAAATTTTTAGAATGCAATAAAGCACATATATACAGTTTATTTCTTTGTTCTATAACAGTTGATTCAAAACAACATCTAATAATTGTACGTAGTTCAAACTATGGTTGGATAATATCGGGTTTTCGCGATGCATGTGATATTGCATATATCATATGCATGCAAAAATGGACTATGCACATATTTTTTACATATTTGCATATTTTATCACCGCGGCTAGAAATTGATAACTGGACGCTTTCCAAGCATTTTCGAGTTTGGTCGGAATGTCTATGCAATCTTTAGCATTTATTAGGCATACCTATTTTACAGATACAGACCTCATCTGAAAAAAAAACAGAAGGAAACACAGTTTGGCATGAAAGTTCAGCTCATTTCGTAATTTTAGATAAAAATGGTTGACATCACAGACTTTTGGCTTAATTATTGTTTGCATGTTCAAATTTGTTCTCTCTAATGTGGTATACTTATTCGACCTTTTGGTAGACCTGTCCTAGTTTTACAAACTAAAAAATTATGAATTTGAAAAATCTCAGTTGAGATTTCCATTCTTTGCGAGTTGAGTTTAGAGTCTCAAGCCATTCATCTCCATTCTGCAACTGAAATCATGTTTTCTCATCTGTGACTGATATCCGGCATATCCGGCAGGTAATATCCCGTCGGGCTCCGGATATCCGGTCGGGTCCCTAGCTCTGGGGTATTTGCCTTTCTTCTTATTGTCCGCCGCTAATGTCTTTTTTTGAAAGTAAGTAAAGTTTACTACGTCCAGTAAACCAAAATAAAGATCAGTCAGGACGATGGGTGGGCTGGGCCGTTCGTCCGGCTACAAAGCCCTACCCTTTATGTACTTATCGAATTTTAACTCAGATATCTTTGTACGAAAACCATTGAGTGTGCGTATATTGACAACTTTGGCCCCTCAGAGCCTAGGCCGGAGCACCGTCCACTCCCCGCCTAGACTGGTCCCCTCATAGCTAGTCACCCTCGCAGCCTACGACATTATACAGTGTATATATATACATTATTTTTAGGTTTGTATAAAACATATGTGTTGGATTTTCCAATATGTTTTCTTGTTATTCCAGCGAGGAGAATTGTGCCAAGGAGCAGCAGGGCCAATGAGAAAACATTAAGCCAATAATTCACTAGGATTTTGATTCAATTTTTCAAAGTTGATTTGCTTATTTTAATGCTGGTCCTTAGTTACTAAAGCTAGTGATTTGAAAAGAAATCCCCAATCTTTGCTATTTCTGAAACTTAGTTTAACGCCCGCCAGGTGCCCAGTTCTGTGTTTAGTGATGTTCTGTTAACTACCGCATTGTTCGTGCAGATGATCAGTAGAGAGCGGGCCTGGGTCGGGTGTCGCTTTCTAATACCAAGTCGAAGTATGAATTTCAGTTATTAGTGCTACTAGCAAATCCTTTCTTTGAGGCTTTATGGCTGGAACTATTTGTGCAGGGTCAGAAACAGTGCGCTTTTCATTTAGCGCTTTATTATCGAACGCCATCAGCAAATATCATTGAATCCATTAATTCTC